>JAVHNF010081844.1:0-16677 GCA_034783455.1 Micropsitta finschii | reverse complement strand
AAGCAAGTAATCCTGAACCAGTAATTAAGTCCAGTGACAATTCAATCTTCATCACTATGCTGAGGATGTCTGCTTCTGCATCACATAATGAATGCTGCAACTGCGACTTCCCGCTGTCTGGACAAGAGAGGATGTAGTTAAGAAGCAGCAAAAATCCAGCTGCTCAGCTAATTAAAACAGCTCACGCTAACCAGCAAAGGGAAATCCTTTCAGGAATTGCTCTCTAGCTGTTTCTTCAACCACTTATTACATATTCATGTGCTTGTCACTGTCATACTCGGAAATCATATTTTAGCAACTGAACCTTCAATTTCAAGGCAGAACACAGGCAGGAAGTCAAAGCAGATCATTGCAGCAGATGGTAACATTTCACACTCCAATTCTCACAGCAAACTAGAAGTCATGAGGCTGCAACAGCTTCCACACTTAATAATGTCCAGCTTAGATATTAAAGCTGGAACACATCAAGATTTTTGTGAATCTGAGTCACCCTGAATTAACTTCTTCCTGATCCAGGGCAACAGGCATGCCAGCTAGACTTCCCCTAGTATTTTCTTACAGACAACAACCTGAGCAGAACTGTACCTTGCCCCTGATGATTGTATGCACACACCCATTCCAGAAAGGCAAATCCTTAGAGCATGATTCAAGGTATTCTCAGTCCTCATTGTATACTGAGTGATTTCAGTTCCCAATAAGGGCTCTGCTTATTGAAGACTTTGGCATTCCTGTAACAGCTAAGAAGATTCATCTGTTGTGATAACCCTGCTAGTATGTTTTGATTAAAATTAATAACTAGTATTTATGCTTCAATGACAATTTAACCTTGGTAGCAAATATTTCTAGCCGTAGAAAGCATCTATAATTTTAATAACATAATAGCAATGTAGTACTGTAAATGTAAATGCAAGTATCACTAAATTGTCATAGTGACAGGATATTTGGCCCCAGCCAGCAACATACTCAGGCACAAAAGTAAGCGTTAAAAAAATGAAGAGAAGAAACAGCTCTTTCAGATAAAACAGAGGTAAACTGCAGATTCTTCTGATAGAAATTCATTACCATTAAAGTTTATGTAGTTTCTTTCATTTGCAAATGGGGAAAGATGACAGTGTCCTACTTCTACAGTTAAAGAATGGTTCTTTGGATCAAATATTTGCAGTAGCATTTCAGCCAGTAAATCAAAGCCCTCTCTAGCCACTGACAGGACATTCTGCTTGCTTCATACCTCCCTGTACATCAAATACAATCTGGTGGCTGAATGAGCTCCAGCACCTTTGTAATTGACATCACAGATGAATAAAGCCTGGTTTAATCACGAAGAATGGACAGGACAAAGGCATAAAGAAAATCTGTAGATCTGGATACACAGGATTCAATATATTTTTACAGGGCTTTAACTATTATAAAGTATGGACATTAGATGTTCTTCAAATCGTTTATGTACTTCACAGAACAGATAGGTATAGTGTTGAGGTTTTGTAAAGCGGGAAAGTGGCATGTGAACATACCCATATGAATAAAAGCATTAATAGTGATTACTAACAAAACAGGTAACACTTACTTTACAACAGTGAGTACTTAAAACCCCTACTAAATCTCTTACCTACAGGTCAGCAGAGAAAAGAATAGAGAAGGGACAGAGGTGTTAAATCACCCAAAATAATGAAAAGATGGGTGTATTTTGCCTGACCTTTTGAAAAGAGGCTGAGAAGCTTAGGCACAGAAACACAACAGAGCTTGGCTCCAGAGAGGAACAAATAAATTAAAGGGTGCTGACTGCAAGGGTGAGAACTCAGCACAACCCACAGGATGCATGAGCTGGAGGTGAGAAATCCAGATGAGAAGGCTCAAGTGCTTGCAAGGATACGGACTTCAAAGACTTCAGAGAAGCAATCAAACCAAGGGAACAAGGTATAGGTATTTCTTATTTTGCCTAGATCTGTTTGTTTCCTGTGAAAAAATAGTCTGCAAAATAGACTATTGTGCATTCTTTGAGGAGGAAACTAGTGTATGTATAAGAAAGGAGTTCCTGGGAAATCTTGAGGCATCTTAAAACCTCTGGCAGATGGATAATTGAGTCTCACTTCTAAAGGACAGTACCAAATAGCTTCTACACTCAGAAGTTAAGATAGTGTCTGGATTCTGCCTAGTCAGCTCTGAAATACAAAAGACAGTTGTTTGAGAAGCATCCAAAATGTAAAATTCAACCAAAGCCACAGAACTGGGATTATGGACAGTGTTGGATACTAGTGTGACCTCAGTGCCAAAAAAATCAGCTGAGCACCTTTGAGAATTTCAAAGTATAACAATGACCAATACTGAACTATTTGACAAGTCCCATCCCACAGGATTTGCATGCTCCTTTAACCTAATTCAACTTCTTCATAGGCCATCAGAGTGTGAAATGTGCTGGAGTTCAAGCCTTATCTGAGTGAGAAAACAAAAGGAATTTCCTCATTGTTTTAATTGTAGATTAAAAAAATATAGATATGTTGAGAGCAAAGACATTTGTTGTGGAGATACAGTTTATAAAACAGATGTATTGATACATATGCATAAAATACAGCGAAGTCTTAGCACTTAAAAACAAGAAACAGGAAACAAAAACCTACACTGTAAATGTGAACCAACAGTCAAAAACTGCATGCAAGAATATTACAAGGTCATCATAAAAAGGTTTACTGGCTTCAAACACTAATAAATAAAATAATTAATTAAAGAAGAGGCACAAACACTCGTTATCAACCCTCACATATTAAAGCTTCACAAAAGTAAAACTATCTTCATGTGTGATCACATCTTGTTCCAATGGACTGCTGACTCACCCAATTACACCCTACAGTACATGAGGGCCATGAACTTGTAAGAGCAGCCCTTCCAGAACACACAGTGCACAGACATTGTAAAATAAAATCTTATAACCACACCTTTCACCAGACCTGTCTTCCCAGCAAGTGCCCTGCATGCAGATCAGTCAGAGAAATGCCATGTTTGCCTTACACTCTTCCCTTGGTGTTTCTCCAAAAACACTGAAACGCTTCCTTTTCTTCTATACCACAGATACTGACAAGCTTTTGGTTACAAAATACAGAAAACGATTTGTCAGAAACTTTCACTAAATAACAACAAACCATACATCTGTAGGTCTGTAGTGTTTCAATATGACCTTACACTGCACTCCTTTTTCATTCATTCACAAAGATCCAGCAACTCTGAAATTAAGATCAACCAAAGATAGGTATCAAAGTTTACTTTTCAAGTCTTGGAATCCTGACTCTACAAGGATGTAGGTAAGGTACAGTGTATAGAGGTAAAGGTAATATCTTTGTTAGCCCAAGGTGGGCAAAACCAGCCAAGTTTTTACATACGCAAATCTTTTCCAAGTGTGAAATAGAAGCATCAACCATCAGAGTGAAACAGATATTTAAACCTGTATCTACAAAACCTGCACCTATTTCAAACACACTGCAAAACCCTGATAAGTGGGCACAGCACTGAATTTGCCATAAAAGCACTCAAAATAACTGAGACTCAAATAACTCAAAAAGCACCTTACTAACTGAGAGAAGGCCTTTAACTTCTGGGGACATTTTTTCAATGAAACAGATCTCATCTTTGAGTAAGTCACTATGGAAACATACTACAAGACAAGGGAAACTTCCTCTACCCTCAGTCATACACCTTAGCTGTCCTACAACATCATGGACCGCAAATTATATAGCAAATCAATAAATATGGCAGCCTCTAATGGATGGTTATAGCTTGGAAGAAATAATCATTATCATCACCTTCACCACTCAACTAAATTCAGCTTCAGAAACAAACAACTTGTAGAACAGATTGAACCAGACCTTGACGGAGCAACAGTCATGAAAGATAACTTGTCAAAATATTTCATAGCCACGAAAATCAGTGCCCCTCCCTAGCCTGTAAAAATCCACAAAACACACAGATCTTTCATATGCTCTTCCATGCACTTCAATCCGTGCACCTATGCTATCAGATAATTTAGACAGGAAATGAAAGAGACACTAAGTATCAGGTTCAGCTTATCCATGTGACTGTAAGAACAGAAAAAACAGCAATCAGTGTGGCTACCCTTCTCTCCTAAAAACCACTTAATCTCTGACCTCTGACATTTGATCTCAAATCTTCACAGGCTTAGAAAATGACTTTTTTTTTCTTTTTTCTTTTTTTAGATCTCCAGTACAGCTTAAAGGCTCTGGATTCAGATAACACAACAGGTAATTTTCGTAACCTTCACCCTCAGTGATGCTCTTAACTCCAAAGGCAATGAATTCTTCCTGTCCTTTTTCTCCTGTCAGACAATATCCTTATCTCCCTTTTCCCTTGCTAACATGCCTTTGGGCCTCCACAAGTAACAGTGACCTTTTCCTTAAGACTGCCTAATTGATTAACACGATCTGTTTAAACCCAGAACAATAGCGTTTTGCCTTTCACAAGAAGTAGCAAAGCTACAGGAAATGGCAGCTCAGCCTCTTACACTACAGGATGTAGAAAGCATTATATAAAACTAGCAGATACCAAGTTTGAAAGAGTCAAAAGAGGCTTGAAAATATCAAACATGAGGTTAAGCTGTGGCAGTGCTTGCCACAAAATTTTATGGGTACTAAAAGTGTATACGAATTAAAAAAACATAAATACAGAAACCCCACTGAGCACTATTAAATACCAAGCATCCCCTCTCAGAAGCTCTGAGCCATACAAATCTGGCTGCTGGCAAAATGCATGGATACTTTCCAATGCACAATTGCTTTTTCCTTATCTTCTTCCTTAGGCTTCTGTTTCACAAACAAGCAAATACAGAATAAGAATACTGGAATAGGTATGCTCCATAAAGGCCACCTTCACATCCGTACTTGTCTTTCACGATGAAAGAAGGTCACCTATCTGAAGGCTTTGCCATTTTAACCAGATACTTCAGTTCTAATATGATCAGTTGCCAAGGTGAGTGGCTCTGGTGCTGGCACAATCAGCAAGGGAGCACTCTAGCATAATGCAAAGAGGGGTTCCCAAACTAGGGAACCTCAGGGGAGCCAAGAGCCACCAGGAACCCACAGTTTGCAACAGAGTAGCAGACAGGACCTGGGCTGGACCAGTAGCAACAGCAGCCAAGCCACTCACACCTATGAAAGAAGGCCTTAGAGAGCCCTAATGAGCAGAGCATGGCCCATCAGCTGGTTTGTGCAGCAGTTCACACAGAAGGGTGCTGATGCCTTGCCAGCTCCCCCAGGGAGCAATGGTACCCACCCAGCAGAAAGCCATGGCCTCCCTGAGCTCTGCACCCACCACGACTGATGTGGCTGCTCAGACAGAGCCCTGGTGGAAACACACTGCTACCCCAGTGCCAGGCCGTGGGTGTACCCTGCTCTTGTGCCAGCATAGGACAGCAGCAGTGAGCGTGCCTGTGGAAGGTGTGCCCATGTGGAGGAACTACTCTGGTAAGTGATAAGAGCTCTGGGAGGAGGGTGGGGAGTATGAGGGAGTGCAAGGGAGGCACAGACTATCTGCCTGCACCCCACCTTCACTGAGACAGGCCCAACAGGCAGAAAGAATGATCTTCATTAGGGACTACAGCAAAAGGATAAGGGGTAATGGGTTAAAACTTTAAACAGGGGAAGTTTAGATCGGATATAAGGAGGAAGCTCTTTACTGTAAGGGTGGTGAGGCACTGGAATGGGTTGCTCAGGGAAGTTGTGAATGCTCCATCCCTGGCAATGTTCAAGGCCAGGATGGACAGAGCCTTAGGTGACACGGTCTAGTGTGAGGTGTCCCTGCCCATGGCAGGGGGGTTGGAACTTGATGATCCTTTAGGGTCAGTCCTTTCCTATTCTATGATAGGGAAGATTCCCTATCCTTTGTCCACCTGGCTGAATGCAGTGACTTAAGGGATAGGAGGCAATGGCAACAAGTTCCTGCCTGGAGCAGCCAGTGCATCCCCTCTGTGACTGCCCCAGCTGCTCAAGTGCCCTTGCACAAAAGCTATGAGGTTCCACAAGCGCAAGGAAACAATGAGGATGATGGTTTACCTAGCATAGAGGTGTCACCAAGGTAAAGTCAGCCTGTACCCTGCATCAAAACTGCTTCAATAAAAGAAAAAACATGGGTTGCAGTTATATGAGACCCTCTGAAGGAAACAGATGGCTCAATATGCAGACCAGATCCACTTCTTAGGGAAGTCTGGTGCCTCCCAGGAGCCTTGGTTAAATACGAGAAGAGGAAGCTTCCTACCCTGCTATGGCCCTCAGAAGACTGTCCATTATTGACTTTTCAGGTAGGCAGCAATGAAGCTGCAACAAGAAACCCAAGAGCAATTGAGACTTCAGGGCCTTGGGATGACTGGTTAAGGGTTCAGGAGCACAAGCAGTTTTCTATCCTTCCAGTTGTAGAAAATGACAACGGAAGAAACAGAAAGAGCCAGCAGATCAATACCTGGCTATGAGACTGGTGTCACCAGCACGATTTTGGAGTTTTTGATCATGGTCAGTTTACATGACAACAGCCTTGCTGGCCACAGATGCGGTACACCTATCTTAAAGTGGGAAAGGGATCTTTGCACAGGAGTTAGCAAGGCTTATGGAAAGAGAGCAGCCTGGCTTGTAGCAGAAATAGTGTGCCTATCAGGACTAGGGAAGTGGCCGTCTCCGTGTGAAAAAGATGTAGGAAAAATTTCTTCAGTGAAAGGGTTGTAAAACACTGGAATAGCCTACCCAGGAAAGTGGTTAAGTCACCATTCTTGGAGGTATTCAAAAGATCTGTATATATGGCACTTGGGGACATGGTTTAGTGGTGGACTTGGCAGTGCTATGTTAATGGTTGGACCTGATGATCTTAAAGGTCTTTTCCAACCTAAATGATTCTATGATTCTAAGATAAATCTTAACACAAAAAGACAAATTCTGGGTTAATTTTAAAGACATTTGAAAACTCTGAATACTTTTTTAAACATGAAAATAATCTTGGTAATTTCCATTTTATGCCCTCCAGGAATGTTAATGATTTTGCTTTATATCTCCAGTCAAGTACATCGTTGTTTAGTGCAAAATACCTGTTTAGTGCCTTCAGCAAAGCAGTTAATTCACTAAGAAACACGGTTTGTCAATTCAAATACTAACAGACATAATTAAAAAAGAATAGTAATACAAAAGACAGTATGGGAATAGTAATTAAAGGAAATACAGAGAACTGTGTTGTCATTTCAGATCTGTCCTAGGTCGAAAAAAAAAATGCTGTTATTAACAAAAAGCATTGGTAGTCTGCCTACACTGTAAAATGCTCATTTAACAGAACACATTTCCTTGTCAGCAGCCTCAGAAGGAAGAAGACAGATTTGGCAGTAATGCAAATTATCTTCTGTCCTATATAGCAGTAAGGTGTGGTGAGAAAGCCTCTCCTGCAGCTGTCATGACTGTACTTGGATCATGATACTGTCCTCTTCCTTCCTAGCTGTCCAACCTTCACGCATCAGCACACACCTAATATTTTAGAAGGGGCAACAGAAACACAGTGGTCTTAAAAGCAGTTGCCCAAAAGAAATTAGGTTCTTGGGAGAGGGAAGAAGCCTCCTGAATTCATCCAATCATAAAATGATGTTAGAATTATTTGAACTTATACTATATTAATACTAGATGCTGGTGTGTGATGGGATGGGGAAGTAGAAGCCCAGATAACATGGAATAGAAGAATTATAATAGTAAAACCAAAGGTACTGCTTTTGACTAAACACTTATTCGAAGAAAAAAATTATGGCTTAGTATAACATGAGATCACTGATGTACTTCTTTCACTTTAACTTGGCATTATGCTGTAGTTCAAAAGAGATTTAAGAAAGTAATAATTGTCTGTGGTTGCAATGCTATGATTAGATTTGGACCTTCTCTTTAATTAGAAGTCAACCTTTGCCTCAAGCCTCAGGAGATAGGAATGTCCACTGACATTCACGAACAGACAACAAACCTCTTATAACAACACTCCCAAGATTCAGATGTGGCTATGTAGACTTACAAAGACCATACTTACATGAATACTTTCCACATTTAGGGTTGTGTGGTGTAATTTCAGTCCTCTGTAGCAAAAGACCTGCCTGTGACCTGCCTTGGTTGTTGCCTCCAAGGGATCAGGCAACATGACTTTTTGTACCACTGAATCATAGTTCTCTTCCTGAAGCTTAAGCAGCTGTAAATGCAGCTCATCCTTGTCTGCACTGAGGGCTAGTACTAGCTCAGGCGAGGCTATGATTTCCCATAGATAGTCAAAACTAGGTACCTGCAGTGAGCAAAATCCTGCTTTTAAAAAGAGAAATCCTGCAGCAAAATCAGAAATGCAATGTCTCACAAATGACAGGATCAGAGCCTAAAGTACAGCTGTGCAAACTGCACAGCAAGCATTAGACAGAAATACAGTAGGAAGAAAGCAAGTAAGAATGTGACAGGCCTCACTAGGAATATTTTTTCCCCATGATGTAGTGTGGATGCAACTGTAACGTGCTTTGAAAGAGTACTTGATCAATCATTTCAGTGCTCAACCTGCCAAATCAGATGCTACTTAAAGTAACCGATTACCTGTACTAGAATGATCGGCAGACACCAAAGAGTAACTTACAATGAAATGACAAAGTAGGTGAGCAGTAAAAAAAAAAGAAGAAAAAAAGAAGCAGTAACAATCACTTCTCTTTCGTGCACAGCCGAGTAAGAGGCCATGGAAACCAACACAATACAATGGCAAACTGAGCTCTCCCACTCAAATTCCAGAGGTGAAGGAAAATGTAGATGCTGTCCTAAACTAGACAGAAACCTATTTAAATCCTATGGGAAAAAAAACACAGCTCAAGTATCAGCTCCAGTACTCTTAAAATATCAACATGATTATTTTTTTTTTTTCTTTTTCAGAGAGAACCAAGCTACTGCTACTTCTGAGCCTGAAGTGTACATACAACCTGCTGAGGCTCCTTCCTCAGCCCTGACACCTATCCCAAAGGCTTCCCTTAGCAGCTCCTCCTCCTCTTCCGTTTCCTTTGATCCTATTACAAATACTTTTGGAAAGAATCCTCTTCCAGCACTTTTCCCATCCATCAGATTAATTTCATGTGCTATTTGTCATTGAAATATCTTTGTCAGAAAAAAAGAATAATCATAAAGAAACAGAATTATAACCATGACTGATTAATTTGGTCCATCACGTTACTTATTAACAGAGAATTCCAGTTCTCCTCACCTCTTCCATCCACCTTAAAGCTGGGTTAAAAGACAAAGCCATATGTTTTCTTTAAAGAGAATTATTGACATTCTATAGGAAAAAATTGAAATCTGGTCCAAATTGCCTTTAAAAGGAAAGCTCCATATGATTAAAAAAAAAAACCTGTGATGTGTGTAATTGTGTGCTACCTGAAACCACCTTTTCTAGAACTAAGGTCTACCATGGCTGTTTATGCCCTAAACAATTCCAGTGCACAAGGAGAGTGGCCTTTTATCTGGATTGTCCTCAGTACCTTCTGCAGGAGTCTCTTCTGAAAGGCAACTCGAAAGTGAAACTTGCTCATGTACACGAGATGCCCAAAAAAGCACTGAAATTCTTTGAGTGAGGAAGGAGGGTGAACCTTTTTCTTTTATTCTTTCAAAAACCATCTCATTCTCAGCATTATTTTCCTTTATGAATTAGCATAAGCACTGGGGGGCAGCCCAGACAACGGAAGTTGTTCAGCGCACCAAATCAAACAGTCCTTCAAAACTGCCTTTGCAGAAACAAGGAAGAGAGTGCTCTTTTATTAAAACCAATCCTCTTCTCTCATTAAGAATAAGGAATCTGGAAGGCTGGATAAGATGCATCCTTCACAGTAATTCTTTACCACTATCTGTGAGATGAATAGCCAAAAATCCCTAACACAGTGATGAACTGACAGCATTAAAACAAATACCCACAGGCTCTAGATACCCATACAATCCCCAATTGCCAGCAACTAAGCTAAACCCATCTGTCATTTATTCCTCTGCTCTACCTGTGATTTTTTCTTCTCTTTTTCCCCCCATTTACACGTATAAATTGAGCAGGGAAAATTAACACTGCAATGAATAAAGTAAACATAAAGATTTATTGTGGCAAAGGAATACACTGCACAAAATTGCTCCAGCTTATTCTACTCCCAGGAGGAACATCTCTGATGTGTGTGCGCGTGCTGCTGACCAGAAACACATGATAAACAAAAGACAGACACATAAGCAGATTCCAATCTCAAATGTTACCATTTTAAATCCATAGTTAACCAGTAGGATTGCACCACGTTCCAAGTGATTGAGTCCAAAATTTAGCTCTCAGAACAAAAAAAATGGGAGCCACACAATCCTACATTTCAGATACCAACAACAAAGTCACGACACTCAGTCCCTGCTGCCAGCTCTGCTATTGATTTATGTGCAACTTGCAAGAAATTATTCTGCCCCCTCTGCTGAACCTGCTTCATCTGTAAAGTGGAGACATAGCTATTTTTTTTCCCATGGAGCCCACCTTCTGATCCAGCTAACCACATGGGCATTGATTACAGCCCAAAGGAGGGAATGAACCTTTCCTTCTGGAGTGTCACAGGCTGAACTCAGCTCAGGACAATCATGAAACTGCACCCCAAGTGTTTAGGAAGGAGACCCGACACTTCTTATTACATAAACTTCTGACCTACTGGGGGTGTACATTGCTCTTTTCATTATCTAAGAGAATGCTTACACTAACAGTAACCTGCTACTCTCAAGCCTTAAAAAATCATAAAAGCTAAATATAAAGAACAAGAATGTAACGGTGAAATAAGCATCATCCCCCAACATTCATTCTTTCTTCTGCACACAACCCTTCCCTTCTAGATGAGTATCAGCAAGGCTCAAAGTCTGAAACTTCCAACCTGTATTACAGCCTATAACACTGGATGGATGGGCAAAAGCTTGACATTTGCTTGTGGAATGGCTGCACTGACAAAGTATTATAGACACTGCCAGTGGATAATACCAGACTTTTGAACAACAGCAATGAAAAGCTATATTTCACAATGTTAGTGGGAATGAATCTGGTCCTTCTGGGTATTAAGTAGTCCAATGTTTGAATTAAAGAGCTAGATTTAGACTCACTCTTTTGACACTGTCTCCCACGGCATCATCATTTGGAAATCAAGTTAGGACAAGACAGACAAGCAGCCTGTAAGTGGGCTGCAAATAAGTGGGCTCAATCTCCCTCTCCTGGGTGGCTTTTAAGACTTGGCTAGAAAAAGACATCCATTGGCCTGATCTTTCCCCTATGAACAAGATGTTTGACTACATGACCTGCAGAAGTCCCTTACCACCAATGTTTCCACCATTCTGTGATTTCTCAGTGCAGAAGCAGCATTAGCACCAAAATCTCTCCACACTGACGATTTGACTAAGGCACAACAGAGAAGTACAGGTCCTCGGTAGGGGTACAAGATCACCTCTCACATTTTTCACATTCTTAAGATATAATTAGACCATTACTGTAATACTTATTAAATATAACTTCACAAGATCAACATTACACAGCAGAAGAAATACAGAAATGCAGAGAAGCCTTCATTAATGGCATTCTGCTACATAAGAAAAACTAAAGCCAAAGTAAGTTCATAAAAATGATAGCTTCATTTACCAGATCCTCACTAAAGGGATCCGCAGACCCTTTGTTCAGCCACTTCAAGTGCTCCTTTATAAAGGAACAAAAGAAAGGTTGTGTCTATTTGCATCGTTGACTTGATGTATTTAAAATAAAGAAGACCAATTTAGTTCAATCAAATGAAGGCAACCAGCTGTTAAAGAACTTAAGCACATTACAATCAGCAGGCAGACTATATGCCAGTAAAACCTAGAAACTACTTCTAGAAATGAGCTAATTATTTTCTTCCCCCTCCCCAACTTGAGGGCAGGCTTTCACAGTAGACTCCTAGATTTTAAAAATCAAAATCTCTTCAAGTGATTGATATGCTACTAAGTCTCTCAATAAATTGTTGCAGTCTGTAGCTACCTTCATCCTCCCATCTCCAAGGTCAGGGCAGCTACAGTGAATGATATCACATTACAAGACTGTGTTTCAGGAATTTTTTGATTCATAATCCTTACCCCAAAGAGAAAAAACAAACCCAAAAGCATAATGAAATTAATCAAGTTCCTTCTATGAGCTTTACTCATGTTCAGAGATTAACTACAAATATATGGATGCCTGAAATTTTCTGTTCTATTCCCATCACATAATTTTTAGTTTGAAAACCTTTAGAAGCATAAGACTAAAGGGGCTGCTTCTTTTGACCTAACTGACCTGTATTACAGCAGTGCATGACCTGAAGCTATCAGAGCCAACAGTGCATGACCTGACAGTAAAATCAAGAAATAATGATAATTACAGATCACAGTTGCCAGTACAGACATATCTTTAACACTCTCTGAAATACAGCCATTAAAAGATGGTTAGTGTTAGGTCATGAAATGAAACATTTTTTGATAAAAATTTAACATAGCAATAAGCATTATTTAGATTCAGACACTGTTTTAATCTTACTAATGTGCTAATATTTAACAAAAAAATCAGTGCATGAGAAAGATATCCACAGGCCCTGTTCTGCTACTCTTTTCTATCTAAACTCTCCTGAATGCCAGATGGTTGCTAATTGCCAAAAGAGACAAATGTGCAGTAATGCAAATTTTATGAGCATTATCTAGTATCCGTTTCCCTCCTTTTAAAACATTACCCATGTGTTTCGATTCACCCACTCCTCAAATGTCTTCCCAGTGTCATGCTAGATCCCAGTATCACCACTCAGAATACTCCACCTTCTTGCAGCATTTCTTCCACACTAAACATCTGTTAGGCTAGTAACATAACCAGAATACTTGTCACAGTTCCTGATACTGCTATAAACATGCATTATCTAAATGGTATCATCTTATAATAAAAAGAAGTATATTAAGCGTCATTTATATACTGTTCTATGTAGAACAGGTTCTTATATGCTTCTCATTGCAAATGAATTATGTCCAAGCTATTATTTAAAACTATTCCTATTTCACTGTATAGGAGCACTTTATCCCTCATACTGTGGGGACTCAAGCACAAGCTGATCTAGAAATACCCAGACACAGTCGCACGTAAGAACGTGGTGTTGGAAAGGACAAGTTTAGACCCCTGCAATCACAAGAAATATTGTCACGGGTTTATTAAGCTGATTGTGTTCCAGACTAAAACTTAACCTTACAGAGCCTGAGGAGGCACTGGTGATGGTTGGATGAGGTTTGGTTTTTTTCTTATTATCCCGGTGTTCCACATTTGTGATTAATCTAATCACAACTGCCGGGCAAGAACTCACCAGTGCTTTTCACGAAATAAAACTTCTATTTCTCTGGCTCTCTTTTGGAAACACCAACACCCACTATTTCATCTTAGGATATTTACCTTTCTTGTGGCTCACTGTATAGGTCTTTATCTGGTCACCTACTATTCTCATCTCCATCTCCATTATTTTATAGTAATTCTAGTACAGAAATTCTTGTTACTAGACCTTAAGTCCAAGAACAAAGACCTGCAGGATCATTTTTATTCCACTTTAGATGATGAGAGGGATGGCATGTTGTTTTTTTAAGAGATGCATCCCAGCACATGCAGCTTAAGAAGAAAGTAGACAAGATGCCCTTGAGCCACTTTATTTTCTTTTTCGTTTGCCAGGAACTGTCCCCAGAGAGAAAAGTGTTGTGTGTGCAGTAGCTCATTACAAAATGGCATAAGCCATAAAACTATCCCAAATGGAACTCAAACAGCTCTGAAATGCTGCCCATGTTACACAAGAAGTGTGCTTTGCACTTTAATCAAAGTCTTGCACACTTCACTATTTAGTTTTCCCGCAGCTCTTACAGCAAGGGGCTCTAGCTTTCATGCGGCTGCAGCATTTTTTAAAGACATGATATGGCCAGACTGGGGATAAGAATCTGACCCAGCAATTTGCTGCCACAGGGTTATGCTTCCAACTATAATGAGAAATGAACCACAGAGTGTAGCAATATCAATTAGCACAGTACATCATCTACGTAAGTCAGGCTGCTCCTGCTCTAGCCTAGAAGCAGCAGTGAGGTGTGCATAAAACCACACTACCCTAAAAAAAAAATGGCTTTTCTTCCTCATAGCTCATCCTGAAAAGCAGAACGATCATGACATGATGGCCCGCAAGATTGAAAAGGGAGCAGAAGGTACATAATACATGGTTAGAAAGCACATGTGTTACTAGTTGCAATAAAAGACTGTTGAAAGCTGTTTTTTTCTGAACATTATGAGCCACCTACATCATACTGTTAATTTCCCCATGTTTTCCAAGTAAGAATTTGCAGTCTGTAACCCAGACAACTGAGGGCAATGTCCTACTGCGAGGGCTGGTCCACATGTGAAATTCCTGTTCCATGGAAAAAAAAAAAAAAAATCAGAAGTTTCACTTTGCTTTTGGCTCCAGATTAGAACTTCTAAAATACTCCAGACCAAAATGGTACTGGCTGGGAGGACCAGCCAGAAGAAGGGGAAACAGACTGAAGCTGCTTCAAGCTTAAACTAAACATCTTTATAAAATCAGATTTCCTTTGATAATGACTTGGATTTGACATTACTGTAATATGACATGATCTAGTAAAACTTCAGACATGTAGACCTGCATGTAACTTGCATCATTTTGAAGAAAAAAGCTAAGTATTTTTAATTACATACAGTGATGTCTTAAGCAGACGTAAGTAATGTAGGTAATCAAAGACAAAGGCAATACTCCCCTGCAACTTAAACACACTGTTGGAAACAGCAACAGTGCTGTTGCGGACATGGGAGGAAAGGGAAAAGCATTCTCTCTTCCATCACATCACACAGTAGATAGAACTCATCAACTGTGCTATAAGAAAAGGCTACAGTTGCCTCTGTTATTCTAACTATAAAAGCTACCTCACTGTACCGTAAAAATATAACAAAGAAAAATATCAGACTGTAAAAATCAAATGAAAAGGCCATGTCATGTCAGAAGGATGGACACCAGAGCCATCCTTTGGAAAGGCTTCTCAAAAAGGAGTGGAAGAGCCAAGGTTAGCTGGTCTGTTCTATCACTTTACTTCATTAAAATCCCATTATCCACCACAGGATACAGCCGAGATCCTATTCCCTGGTGGAGAGTTGAAAGGGACAGCTTAGAAATAAGGCAAAAGAGAATGAGATTGTTTTTAAAAACAAGAGGAGAGGAAGAAGAACTACAGAAGCTAAAGGGAAGATGTGGCCCTGCAAATCAATATCTGAGAAGTTCATGGGAATTGCTGATGGAAATTCTAAATCCAAAATGTTTGTGCCCATGTCTGTTTTGTTTAATATCCATTTGTTTGCTTCTCTCTGTACTAAAACCTTAGGTATGATGGTTATGAGTTTAATGGAATAAATAATAAAGTGTTGCTATTCTTGACTGAACCAAGAATTCTTTTTCCTGTTACAGAAGCAAACAATCCAAAGAAGCAAAAGTCATGAGAGCTTCTTGTCTGAAACCACAGTTTTACCAAACAACCTTCTATGTGATACATAAACAAGCCTTTGGATTTGAAGTGCGCAGAATTACAGTTTAATAAGCCCTGTTAATTCCTTGGAAAATTTTGCCCATAAGGAATATAAAAACATTACCCTTAACACAATTATTTGGGTATTTCATTACTGTTACCAAAACAGAGAAGTAGAAGAATGGCATTTTATTTTTCTGGTCGATTTCCTAGTTCATCCCAAACAAGGAAAAATATAAGAGAAAAAAAGGAAAAGAAGAGAAGAATAAATACAGAAATATGGTTCTTACCCTGAAGAGCGGCAGTCTGGTTTATTTCTTTCAGAGCGATCTGTGAGAAAGGAGGCATAATATCAGCACAAAAGTTGGATGTTCTTTAGCAATACTAGTACAAAAGTCTTAAAAGAACTGTAACACCGTATGACTAGCAAAACCAAAAGCTAATTCTGTCATAAAACTGGTTTTCTGCACTGGACTACTCTGTCTGAGACTAAGTAAAATTACTGCAAGTTTAACGTTTGTTAAAATTCCTCTAGTCAAAACACAGTGTATGTAATGTTTTGTATTAATGCTTTGGAAGCTTCCCCTCCCTTTAGCTGAAATGAATAGGACTTTAGTTTAGGGTAAAAATAAGGAGAGGGAAGAGGAAAAAAGGAAAAACCACAGATTACTCAGCGCAAAAAAATCATTCCATGAATCACGGCTGGCAGAGTTCCCTGACAGGATGGGAATAAAATCAGTTGGTTGCAGCAACATCTGCAAATACACTGAATCCAGTGCAGCCCCATCATTAACTCTTCAGTTTCTGGGTGTTCTAGATACTGAGAACCTTTCTGTGCTTTTAGAAAGGGTTTTGTTTATTCTCCATTTCAATTAGCTTATTTGCACTGATGAGATTGACCTGCAAATAAAAATCTAAACAATACGATCACATCAACTCAAACTTACTTTGCTGAACAATTCATCAGTTGCTAAAGCCATCTCTAGATACATTTAAAAAGGTTTTATTATTGAAAACTCTTATATGCAAAGTATGAAACAGTTCTCATAAGAGTTATCATGCAAGCATTACAAAATAACCACTCTGTTGTGTCATTAGAGTTCACATATTA
>JAVHNF010081803.1:0-12798 GCA_034783455.1 Micropsitta finschii | reverse complement strand
ACCACTGACGTTTGCATCCTTGTCTCCACAAAGAGTACAGAAAGCAGTTTGACTATAAATAGGCCCTTTAGGCAGTTTTGTTGCTACAGGAAATGAATTTAAGCTGTTTGGCATCTAGGACTTGCTCTAACCACTAGAAAGCATTGCCTTTCCCTGTGCCAACCAGGTCGCCTTTTCCCATAGAGATAACCTGGATGTCAGGAGAACAGGAGACTTTCTGTCTCTTGCAATGCCGTGCAACATCACTGCCCAACACAGTGCAGTCTGGTTCCCATATCTGTAGGAAAAGTGGAATTTTTATTAGGTGCCTGAGCCTGTGGAAGTCTGTGGCATCTCTGAGGTGCCTGGCCTAAGAAACTGAAGCTCTGAAATCTGGCTTGTGTTTTCTGCTCCTGGTGTGGGGCATGTTGAAGTGAAGCATAGGTGAGAATCACCACATGAAAGTCCATAGGTGAACCTGGCTCTAAGAACTGGACGAAACGCATCCTTTATTTAACAGATGAAATTTTCCTCTGCCATTTGAATATAAGGAGGGGTAATAGCAATGCAGACCTTAATGAGGTTTGATATTTCCAAATGTCATCTCTTCTGGTTTCATGCATGTTTGTTGATTGTTCTAACATCTTAATTAAAAGTGTAACTCTAATAATGAACTTATTTTTAGACTGCTTCTCTGAGCGATGCATTGTATCAAAGGACAAGCAATTCAGAAAGCAGTTAGCTGTGGATCAACAGTGACACAGAGCACTTGTGTAGTCGCTGGGGGTCAGTCAGTACATTTCTTTCACACTGGTGCTAGTCAATCACTTTTGTTTTCCAGATTAATTATGTGGCCTTTCATTAAAAAACAAGGCACTCTGGTTTCTTGCATTTCCATTTCACTTGTGAAAATAGACTTTGCCTGGGTGAATTTTATATCAGGGCCTTATACATGTTGGGCTTTATTTTTTTTGGCAAGGAAGTGGAGAGAGCACAAATACTCTGATAACCTAAGGTGTGTGGGGGGCTGGTCCATAATTTCTGTATGTCTATAAAGAAAGTTGGATAATGTCACTCCTGTTGCAGAGGTGAATATTTCACCATGCTAATGTCATTGTGTCCTTTCTCTTCATGTTTTACAGTTTTCTGTAAAAGCTGAAGCAGTGACTTTACTCAACACCTGCGTCTTTAGCAGCCAGTGCCGTATAATTAAGTTTCTTGAATATTCTATAGAATTGTCAAACAGCAATTTTCTTTTACAAGACAAGCTTTCCAATAATGCTGTTTACATACAGAGCTTAACATCTCTTACGCTGAAAATCTAATTATAAGTATCCAAAATTTACAGCATGTTTGCTGTTTTATAATTCAGTCTACATGAAATTGCTAAAACACAGCACCTTTAACATTTATTCTGGAGCTGAATTAGCACATTCTTTATTGGACACTCTTTCAGTGTAAAATATAATTAATTCTGTAACAATATTTTTAGAGTTTTCTTATTGTGTTTATCTTACATTTCCAAGCATAGGTATGGAGCAGTTGTAGTCCGAGAAGAGAAACTATTGGTAGACTAATGTTCTTTTACTGGGTTTTTCTTTCATTCTCTGAAAATTTATTTTCTGTCGGAAGAAGAATCTAGGAAAAACAGTCTGCTATATTTTTTTCAGTTTTGTGTATTATTCACTGGATATTTACTGCTGATGTCGATTGATTAGATCAGACTGTAAATAATTAGCCAGGAAAACTTAGAGAAAATCATGGCTTGAATTGTGCAACGTACCATCAGCCTAGTCAGCCTACTTCTGCAGTTTTAGTTATAGAAACACTATAGACAGCCATCTCGACTATCTCAAGCAGCACAACCTCGGTATTCTGTTAAAAGGTGACATTAGAATAGGAAATTAACGTAACATTGTATTATTTCTTACTGATGCAAGCTATAAGCTAATGTTATGAAATGTTGTGAGTGTATGTACAGAACTACCTCTTACAAAAATTAAAGAGTATCATAATCTTCCAATTGTCACTCTGGGAATTCCTGTGTTGCCACACATTATTTTCAGTGTATAGTAAGCTACATTTTCCTTCTCAGTTGCTCTTCAGGAATTCAGTTCTTGTTGCCAATTTCTGTCCAAGGTTTCTCTAAATCTTTTGTGTCCTTTTTCTAAACATGTTCTATTCTTAAAAAAAGAATCCTTCAACTATTTACTCTGCAGCTTTCAGCGAAACCTTCTTCAGCTTTTCCTTTCAAATACCGTATTCTATGAATGCATATAATGCTCAAGTTGAAAAATATTTTTAAAGGCTATTCAACATCTCTCTGATATTAATCATAATATGATACAGTTGCTCAGTTTATGATTCTGTTTTCTGCAAGTAAGTGTAAAAATGAATCTTTTATATTTTAGTCCTATTGTTAAATCTGGTTCCTTTTTTTCTTGTTTTGTTTGAAGATCTTAAATATGTCAACGTTATCACAAATTCTTAAGGCTCTTGAATGCATCCCCTTCATGTTGTATTCTATCATGTGCAGTTTAACTCTTCACTGCCTCTTCCAGGACTGAAAAAATTCTCTGTGGTGAAGAGCACAAATATGTATAAAATAATGTACTTCAGTTAAAATGTGTTATTCAGGTTCACTGCTGGGAATAAGTGGCATCCTATAAATGCAATTCTTATGACGGCTTTCTAAAAAGCTTTCTTTGAAGTCATCTGAGTAAAATGTGCATATGTGCTGGCAGTAAAAGCTATATATTTGAACTCTACTTCTTAAGAGAATGCTAGATTTTAAAACAAATACATAACAAAGAAGTGACACTGTTTTCTGCAGCAGCAGCTTAAATTTTTATGTGGTTTAGCTCAGAAGATCTTTCATGGATTAAAGAGTAAGAACAAGTTTTCTCCATTACAAAATTCTCATTTAATCCTTATCCACACTTAGTTTATCAAATTAAATTGGACAAGATTGATGCAGGGTCTTTTTAAGCCGGACATCATGTGTAAAATCGCTAGACAACAGATTTTAAAGGGTGCCCACCATGACTTGTCACATCATCTTTCCTCAGCCTCAGCTGCCCTTGCATAGTCTTATGCAGGGTCAGGATTCTTCTTGGTGTTACACTATGGACCACTGCAGAGAAACAGAGCTGCGACACAGTCTCCAGCAGAGTTACTTATTACATCCTCAGCCCCCTTCACCTGCCTCAGCCATTCAAAATAACATCACACCATAAAATATTCATGAACAGCCCAGTGCTCCAGCCAGGGCCTCGCTTCTGCAGGTGGCTGTTACATCAGTAATTGCCCGATACTTCCCTCCACAGCGTAAAATTGTTTTCATTATGTCATGCACACAGAGCCAAGCAAATCCCTCTTGAGTGGTTTCCCAAGGGCTAGAGGGAGGTGGTACTTAACTTAAACAGGCGCTTTTGGCTTAGATTGAAAAAAAAGAGAGAGAAAGAAAAAGCCAGTGAAAGCTCATCATTAACTCTACTGCTAACTGCAACAAAAAGCAGAAGCTCATGCAAAACTCTCATAAAGATTATTCTAAATGTCTCAGTTACTAGGAAGAGCTTTAGTGGCTTTAGCTGTTCTTACGATACTTTAAGCTGCTTCAGGTTGAGAAGAGAATAACTTTCCACCTGACTGAAGTTCCCATGGTTTGCAGTGCAAGGCGATAAGCAGGTTTCAGAAATAAACTCCTGCATTGTGAGACAATAATGCACAGTCAGGTCCCCCCATTTTGATTCAAGGGTGTCTTTTTCTTTCCCCCCTGTGGTGGACTAATCACAGCTCCACTTTGTTTAATTGCAGCAAAGAGAGAAATGTGTTTAAGAAGTCATTCTGGCCCTCTTTAAATGAATGCTCAAGTTCTTCAAAGACAACAAACAGGATGCATAATAAATAAGATTTAATTTTCAGATCAAAATAGGCAGAGTTAAAGATTTTATTGACTGATGTGGGAGAGAGAGATGCTTCTGAAAAGGGAAAGGAAAAAAAGGAAGCAACAAGTGGGATTAAAGTCTTGGGTTTTATGCAGCACAAGCTGGTTTTGCATGGTGGGAGGATCAGTACAGGAATAAAATCTTTCCAGAATTTGTGGTCGGTAGCCTGCCGGGCACTTTGCTTCTGATAAAAATGCCTGTAAAACTATGTCAACCCCTTGATAATTGACACAGATGCATCCACTATAGTTTTCAAACTAAGATCTAGAAAACCTTAGGCGCGATGCATTGTAAATTATGGCTCGGGGTCATGAACTCCAGAGTGGTTGGTGGGGTGGGGGGGAGGGATAGACAGAAGAGCATTTATCAGTCAAAAGTTTTCTTTCTGAGTTTGACATGACTAAGCTACAGCCCAAGTGATTGGGAAAGAAAACCTTTTAATCCATTATGTTAAAACTATGTTGTTCTTTTTTTTTTGTTGTTGCTCTTCCTTTCTAAGTTTGATGCTATGATCATACCTATAGGCATACCTATACCAGCAGAAAGTAAACTCACGACAAATTTCTTCAGTCCTCTTCTTTTTGGAAAAAAAATAAAATAAAATAAAATATCTCAATTTATTGAGTATGATCTGTGCAACACACAATGAGGTAATTTTAAATTTTCTTCAAATTACTTACTAAGGCCTCATATTCGAAGGAGCACAGACTACATAATGTGATATACTCTAATTAATGCTGATATCATCTGTACTCTACCTTTCCTGATGTGAATCTCCCAGGCTATTTTTGAATTCTGCCAGAAAAGAAAATGACATGCTTTTCCTTAGCATCTTATGGCTAAAGTGCTATGGACATGGTTTGATGCCCATTCGTTGCTAATACTTACCACTGCTCATGGCTGTGAGCTGTGAGGTCTCATAATTTTGAGTAGGAACTCGGTGCACATAAAATGACCTTCAGGAGCACCTGCTGCGGGCTTTTTTTCCCCTGCGTTAAGTAGGATATGTGAGGTTATCTGGGATACTGAAAAGCTGTACTCAGAAAGTATTTATTTTTTTTTATAATGAATGATGGAGTTCTTTTTGCTTCTGGCAGCTATAGGCCTTTTCTGAATACAGCAAATGACTGTTTCAAAATGAAAACCACTATGTGTTTGAATGTAGTATTATGCCTAGTTGCTTTTTGAGTGAAAGGCGGCTTTAAAAAGTTAGGTATATCATTGCCAAAAAGGGCTACATAGTATTGTCAGCATTTTGAGAAGGAATAGGTCCTTTTTTTCCTGAAACTCTATTCTGGACAGCTGTTAGTGACTTACCAAACTTTTCATATGGATATGTATGTTAATGACAGGCAATGAACTGGAGATGAAGAGACCCAAACACAGACCGATCTCTTCAGTGCACATCAAAAGCCTTTACAAAAGGAGCAGTAAAAGAGGCAGTGATGGTGGAGCCTTCACTTTTGTACACTGAATTAGTTCTGCAAGCAATGAAACTGATCTTTTCTCCTTGCCAGAAAAGTCTGGTGATTTTTGTGAGTGCTCATTAGCACAAGAGGCATTTGTGAAGATAATTGACTGACGCTGATACTGCTGTCTCCTAAAAGAAATGTGGGGTTGCCCAATGCAGCCAAGACAAGAGCACAGGAGTTTTAAGAGAGATGCACATGGCTGGGAGATATTAAAACTAACATTTTAGGGGAGTTCAGGAAAGACTAAGTATTGTGTGAATGAAGAGGAGAAAAAGAAAACCCAAAGCAATGATACATCTCAGCCCCAGGGAACTTCTCCTCCCCAAATTTCCCCTGGAAATGAAAACAGTCCCCTATCCCATGCCCTAGCCTGGTGCAACACACATGCTCTGCTCCTTACTATGGGCCACGGCCAGGACCACCTCAAATAAGAAGGACCCAGGGCACTGGATGCTCCAGCCAAGGGCCCAAGATCTAGATCTTGGTGCTGGTATCTGAACTGCTTGCAAATCCCTCTGGGCCAGATAAGACTGCCAGTGGTGAGGGGAAAACATAGAATCACAGAATAATTTGCGTTGGAAAGGACCTTCAGATCATCCAGTTCCAACCCCCTGCCATGGGTGGGAACACCTTCCACTAGAGCAGGTTGCTCAATGTCCTGTCCAACCTGGCCTTGAACACTGCCAGGGACCCTGAGGTAGGTCCTAGAAGCAGGCTGAATAAGAGTTTAATCTTCGCTTGTTCTGTTATGATACCTTATCCTGTGGCTTCAGACATTAACCCTGTGCAAGCCAGGGAGGGGATGCACACTGACCCATGCAAACAAAGTGGGACAGACAAAGAGATAATGTGCTCAACAATTAAATGTGAAAAGGAGAATGTCCCTCCTTCACACTCAGTGTGGTTTACAGAGGACTCTCTGCCATACCAGAAGACTTTCTGCTCTTTGATGTGTTCTACTGCAAGGATGAACATGCTGGAGGTTTCATTTTTTTTCTCTGAAGCTGCAGGCCACAGATGAAAAGCTGAGCTAGAGAGGCCCAAATGCTGAGTCAGGGGTTTATTTTTGCTATTTCTTTAGAAACACCTCTCCCAACTTCTCTTGGAAAAGAGGAACTTAAAAAAGCAGTACTGCTTTGTTCTCCCCCTGCCACAATCTATATATTGACACTGACAATTTTAAAGGACTTTTGGGAGGGAGGCTACGTGGTCTCTGGGGACACTTTCCCTAAAAACATCAGAGGATTTAGCTCATATTTGTGTCACTGTTGGCATCTGGCTCCTAGATTTATGCTTCCAGAGAAATTCCAAAGATGGCTTGGAAAAGTCAAAATCAGTGGGGCAAGAATGTAATTTCCTAAACCTTCAGCAGACAACTTACAGCTAAGTTATATGTTATGAAGAGCAGGGTCTGCTGACATAGGATTCTCCATTAATTTACAACCAGAAACAATCACAGGTTTCACTGTAGGCATCTTGTAGTGCCACACCTCATCTCTGAATTTGTTCCCATTCATATTTGAAGCATATTTGGTTTCAGCCTGCAGATACCTTTTAGCATTGGTTGCCAAAGGCCACATTATAGTTCCATTAACGGGAGTCTTTTTAGAGATCATTAAGGGTTAATGCAACTCTCTTGTGGAAAGAAAAGCTGACTTAAAATCAACATGTATGCATTCACTGGGCTGTGATGCATACACATTATGCTAATAACAAAAATGAAAAGAATGGGGTAGACTGGGAGGCTTTATTGAAAACTGCTGCTTATTTCCAAGTACATTCTATAAAGCAGAAGGCCACTGTTACTACATGCAGAAGATGCAGGAGATTCTCTAAGCAAATTTGAAATAAAATAGAGTAGATGTAGACCCAGCAATCTGAAGTGAAACGCAAATATTCCTGCAGTACTACAAAATCAAATGCACACACACACAATAACCAAGTGCAAAAGATACAAATATTTTTGTGGAGAAAGTAACCACTCTTCTGTAAGGGTCACTGGGGACATACATGGTGGTGGTAGCAGATAATGCAGTAATGTGTGTGGTGTAGTAACTACAGATGGCTTCCACAGCCATTAAAATATTGTGTGATCATCAGCTAATAGCTGAGTTTGCAAATGGTTTTGATGAATGTCAGGTAAGAGCAAGGAACAAGAGGTTGGCGAAAGACAACACAACTCTCCCTGCTTCTTCAAAGCATCTGCTACCCACAAGGGAATACAACAGGATATGTGCCTACACAGACACGACCTGTGTGACAGTCATGCCACAAGAAATAACAAATACAACAAATTTTTCTTATAGCAGCATTATAACAAGGCCAGCAAGCATTTTTCAGAGCTCACTGAAAGAACTATACATAACCTGTGCTATCTTCCTTATGCTACATCAAAGTTTTCTCAAGAGGTGTGCAGAACTAGTTAACTTTCTTGTGTACTGGAACAAACAGTTATGCTTTCTACATACTAGAGGAACAATATTTTGCCTCGTTGCAGAGGTGCAAAATAGATTCAAACTGATCCTTCGGGGAATTGCCTAATGCAAAGGTGGCACCCTTTGAACACATTTTTAGAAAATAGAATTATGGTTGTGATTACCTTCCTGACACGGTAACAATGACATACACTCTTCTTCATTTTCCCCTCCATGTATTTATTTTGGAATATTACTTTTCATTCCTAGTTTAGCCTTTAACTGCTTCCTAAGTGACAAACAGTGTGCTGTGGGGAAAGGAGCTTCACCTTAGACTAAAATTCTCAGCCAGCTTTGCCCTTCCCTGCCTGGCTGTATTTACAGACACACCTTACTGAGTCCTGACCAAGCACAAAGTGCCTGCAGAAATGCTGCTGATTCCGAACTTCACCAACAGTGAGACAGCCTGTTACACCTACTTCAAACAGGGATAAGTGGACATAGCAGAGCAGCAGCAAACCTCCCTTATAATTCTTGTTATGGCTTTGGGAAGTAACATTTTTTTTTTGCTTTTTAATTGAAAGAACAAGACATAAGAAGACAAAAGCTCTTCCCTCACCCATGAGAAAAGACATTGAAATCATATGTAGTGTTATTACTCACTTGAATCAACCATAATGATCCAACATGTCCTTCCCTAACTGAAATGTCATCTATACTACATACTTTATAACTGAGCATGTGTGAGAGGAATTTTCGTACAGCATTAAGGAAAACGTAACCAAGATTAAAAAGGAAACTGCGAAATTCTGATGCCCCTTCCCTGGCTGAGCCCTGAGAAAATGTTGCAATTTCCAGGGACATTGCTCTTTCACTTAAATATGAGATTGTAAAGGTATGAATGATGATTGATGCTCCCTTACCAGCTTCTGGAGTGAGGATGCAATCAGAGGTTTCTGTGATGGAAGAAGTAAGTGTGACATAAAATGCTTCAAGTGCCTCTGGCAAAAGAGAGAGGCAACAGATAGCACATCTTCTAAAGGCAGGCATGGGAGCGTAACTGCTACTGAATGCAGAGTGTATTATTTTGTCCGTTTTTCCTCCCCATCATAAGCAGCTATGTTCTGCTCTGCTACAGGTATCTAGAGCTACAGGGGATTCAGGAAATTAAACAGTCTATATGTAATTAGTCTATATTCTATTTCTGCTGAATGGATTATCCCCCCTACACACACAGCTGAACTCCTGCACAACACACATGATAAATGCTTACTGGAAACTTGGAACAGAACAGCACTGAAGGATAAAGGATTGCCTTACCAGCTCTAATACCTGTTGCTATTAAAATGGTATTTTATGTTTGACTCACAATGTTAAAAGCCAGAAAATACTTGAGTGGAAAACTGAAGATCTAAATAAGCAAAGAAGAAAGCAAAATCAAGGAATCTGAAGCCAAAACAAGGTTGAGGATGTTAAGTCTGTACTGAGGTCAGATGATTTTTACTTTTTTACCTCCTGGTTTTGGTGGCAATGGAGTATTCTCAAAAACGTAAAAAATACCTGACATGTATTTATTTTACTATTTATAAAGTTTAAAAACAAACCAAACCCTATCCTCATAACAAATCATATGGGAATATTATTCTATTGATTCCATTACAGTCATATTGTGAAACAAGTCAGCCCTCAGAACGGCTGAAAATAATACTCACACATTATGTGAAATGTGTGATACTTGGGTTTTTTGATTAAGAGACGTAAAATTATTTCAGTTGCATTTACTTATAAATCACTCATTTATTTTTAAAAGAATGTATAAATAACACAACACTTCATAAAGCTAACATTTATTTTTTTAGCTGTGAGAACTATCTGAAATAATTGAAAAGTTTGGTCCTTTGAAGAAATGGCTAGTTTTGCAATATGACTGAAATGTATGCTGCAGGTTCTCTAATGAACACAGGAATGAGGGGGGATTGTGATTTTTTTTTTGGACATCACATCTCTCTGAAAACTGAAGACTGATAAACAGTTTTTCACTTGAATAACTTGCCCCACATGCATTTGCAGTGGGTGACCTGAGGAAACAGGTTATGTGTGAGTTTCCAGGAAAATGACATCTGAAGGACAAGTTTGCTAAATGTGGCATCACCCACAGGCAGCTCTATCAGATGTAGAGGTCTGATGTCTCTAATCTCTGGACAAAGAATCAAAATATCACGTGCATGCTTTGGATACTCCCACCAAGCATCCAGGTGATCTTGCCTATTACAAGCAGAAGAGGAAAGACTCATGCTGAGCACCAGGGAAGAAGGGAAGAAGTTACTATAGGCTACAAGTCGAAATGACAAAAGAGGACCACAGTTTGAGCACAGACAGAGAAGCGGTCTTTGAGATGAAAAAAACTGGACCAAACTGTTGCACTTCTAATAGGGCAGATCAACATTTTGTTCACTTGGTACAAGATGTTGCACTAGCGGCAGTTCCAGCAGGACTGACAGATGTGTGAAGTGCTCTAGCTCCATCTCTTCTGGGCATGACAGTTATTCAGCACCAGCTGGCAGGAACAAAGTGGGAGAACAGCACTGACAGGTGGAAGAAACAAACAAGATCTTGCAGTGTTCATGGTCTTGCTCATCAAGCTGGAAGTAAGTTGGAAGAGTAGCAAAATCTCCGGTCCTTGAATTTCTGTGTTAGAGCTGACTCAGCTTAGGTAAGATCAAAATGCTCCTCAAGGCTTATGAGTCTCACAGGCAACCTGCAGGGCCATGAAGTTTCAAAGAAAGGCCAGAAGGAAAAGCCTATTCTTGCAACGTATCTCAACAGACCAACTCATTGGAGCATAAGGGGATACAAGGTCACTTAAAAAAACATGAACACACCTGAGAATGAGGCTGCAGGACGTACCTCTGGCAAAGGAGTGGCATTAGAGCAGAGACCTAACATCAGATACACAGGCTTGAGGAGGAGAGAATTGCTCCTCGACTAAAAGAAATGGCTGAAAAGGAATAGAACTGAAAAATCAGAAGAAAAATCAAAGCAGAACGAAAACAGGAGCCCTCCTGCCCCCAAGACCTAGCTCCAGCCCAGGGCACTAGAATTGAACTGTGATGCCCATCTTAGGAGGTTTGTTTTGTATCAACTACATTTGTTTATTCTTATAGTTACCACAGAACACTGCTGGGGAATATTTCCCATGAATGACTGCACCCCTAATAGCAGATGTAACAAAATATCTAGAATGTCAAGATTTGTAATGACCATGAGAAACATTTTACGTAAAAAAAATAAGAGTAAAAAATAGTTGTCCAAAATGCCTGTAACTCTGCTAACACCCTCCTGCAAATATCCACACACCACAACCAACCTATCAGTAAGAAAGCTTCATGCCTAGAGTAAGACAACAGGGATAGGAGAAAACAAATGAAAAATGATGTCCTCTTGCTTTCCGCCCCTCATCACTGCTTTGGATATACACATTGTCAGGCCTTTGAGCTTTGTTTAATTATTATGTGCAGGGGATTGGACTCCTCTAAGTGTTCTCTATGTGAGAGTGTGAACACAGCGGAATTCAGTAGCTACACAAAGTAATAGCACTTTTAAAGTACTGAACTATCCCTCAGCTTCTACTGTTTCAATTTATCATTTTTTAAAATTCAATAAATCTGATATCAAATCATGAAGCAATTCTGTATTTGCTTCAATAAACAACATTTGATTAGTGATAAGAATAATGAAACAGGATGGCATTACCAATAAGACCCACATAGTGTAATATATTTTATCCGTTCTGCTGGAAAAAAATAGGTTTACTGAGAACAGTACTGTCTAGCAATGGTAGACCCTCAGAATGGAAATTTGAGGATGCCATTACTGTATTTATGACCTGTGTGAGGCCTGCATAGATCTGCAGGTTTCTATCTCCCCTGAGTGGTCTTGGGGACTTCACGCCCACCATACAATGAATACCGTTGCCATGGAATTGGCTGCACAAGCAGTAAGGTGGGTAAGTGGCTTTTTAGTATTATTATATTGCGCATTTCTCCTACATAATTTTTACAATGTATCTGCATACCAACTGTATATAGCTTAAAAGCTGTGCAATATAATAAAAGAAAAATGCCACTTACCTGACTTTCCATAATCTGGTCTACAAGAATTCAGTGTCTCACTAGTATGCTAAATATCGGGATGTCATAGGAGAGCAAAGAGTCAGTCTTTTGACAACGAAGAATGTCATGTAGCCTAAAAAAAAATTACAAAGGGTTTTTGCTTCTCTAAAGGAAAAACAGACTGTATCAGGTTTTTTTGTTAAGCCAATCTTTTCAGTTTTCCTTCCAATGAAACTGAAGGTGTTTCTGCCACATCTTGCCACTCTTTCAGAAGTGTTTCTGCCACTCCAGATACCATTTCTATATCCCTTCACAAGAAATCACTATTTTTTCCTAAATGTCTTTCCTAAATGATACCTTCAATATATATACCACTTTGTAAATCTACTTAAACCATGTTTAAGGGCAGGAACAAGAGTAAGGAAGTTGGAGAAACTTTATAATCAGACACAGAAACTTACTATCAATAAACAAAATATTTTTTGCTAAAACTACAGAAAATTTACTGCAGTTTTATAATGCTGTTTAAATGTTCAATCAGGATCATTTAGTAAGAATAAAAATACCCCCAAACCAAACAACCTGGATCTAGAGAATGCACCAGGTGTCTTGACACAGCATGATAAATAAAATTAATGAAAACATGACTTACAAAGGGCAGAACAAAGAAAAGCCAACAACCCTAACAAAAGCAAATGAAACAAAAAAACCCCTACCAAATTACAGAAGACTGAATTGCAGTGTGGTACCAATACAATTTACACATCAAAATTTTTTAAAAATATAAAAAGCACTTACCCTTTACAGTTGAGACATATTTAAGCAACAGCAAATCTCCTTATGTCTACATGTTTGCACCCAAACCACTTCCTCT
>JAVHNF010081790.1:44577-54754 GCA_034783455.1 Micropsitta finschii | reverse complement strand
CTTTATATCCTCTGTCACCAGGGCACCCTCCTCGTTCAGTAGTGGGCCTATATTGCCTCTTGTGTTAGTTTTGTCTGTGTTGTCACCTCTGCTTTGGATGCTAAAGGCTCAGTCTAGCTCTCCAGCTATGATGGTTTTTCAGCATCTTCCTGGATGCAGAAACTGTGGATAGGACCTTGAGCTAATAGCTCTCTCCAAAGGAGACATCATGCCGAGGAACGATTACAAAGCTGAGCTGCCAGGACAAATGGGTTAGACCAACTGAATATCAATCCCTGGAAGCTGGTGATGAGATTATACCCTACCTGGCAGGAATCCACTTAGAAAATTGTGCCCCTTAATTAGCCCTGGAGACACTATTGCGCTCAGAAATGCAAGCAAGGAACAGCTGTAGAAGAGCTGGCTGAAAAGCCAGGCAGGAGCGAGAGTTTGTCTTGTGGCTCTGCAGTATATCGAGTTTATTAAAAGACCCCTCCCAACTACAGCCTCAGAGATACTTTAAATAGAACCAAAGGGAAAACAAATTCTTACCAGATGGCAGAAATATGTAAATATGTGTTTATATTTACATATAAAGCCCTAGCTGCCTGCCAGGCAGCTTCGCTCGGACCAGAGTGTGTGTCATCATCCCGGCTGCACTGGGAATTATCAGAAATATTTCTTCAAATGTTCCTTCAAACTCTGGTGTTCTCTTCATCCGCACGTCCCAGAGCTTGACAGTTTAATCAGATGATTTCTTAAGATGAGGGATCTGCTGCCTGAGAAGAGAGATTTGCTGAATTCCCATACAACTCAGTGCCACAAGGAATGCTTGGTCAGCTCCGTCCCTTAGAAACCCCAAGGTAGTTAATCCCCTTGTGCTACCAGGAAAAAATGGTGTCAGAGTGGAAAGAGGCAATGGGCAATGGTCAAGTACTACATCCCTACATAGTGCAAACTGATGTTGACCCAACCTGGACAAGCATCCAGCCTTACAAAAAGAAGTTAGTATTATTGTGGAATTCTGGTTGGCTTCAATGGGAATGTTTTCCTATCCCACATGCTCATTATTGATTTCCTTGTATGAAGAGTTCTGGATTTTCAAAAGGGGTTTTAGAAATACCTGTTTCTGAGAAGCCAGTTTGAGCTGCCTGGGATTGGATGACTTGGGATACTGCTTCGAGGACAGAGAGCCTCAGAGCTTTGCAAACAAGACACTTGCAAAGCGCCTAGCAACCTAGAGCTTGTGTATAGTTCAATAAATCTTCCGTTTCCTTAGGGAAGTGAAGTAGTGCCCACTGGTCAAGATTGTAACATGATCTTAACCTAGTGTATCACACCAGATTGGTGGCAATAACATACAGATCAATCCGTATCTGGATGGACACAGAAATTGCCCTCCTTTGACATTAATAGAGAAGGCGCAAACCGCCCAAATAGGTAGCAGGTGAACAAATTCACCTGCTCTATGAAGAAATAACTTCAGTGGCCATCATACTTTACCAGAGCCAAAATGCTATTTTCTAAAATGTTCCAAATTAAGGCCCTGATTTGGCAATGGGTTAGGTAGGTAACTCTGGAAGAAAGAGTACTATTGAAGATTACTGAAAGTGAGGCAGAGTAGAGGCTGCATTTCCTCTTGGTGAAAGAGCAGAGGGACAGTCTTTCCTTGCACTGGAGATAAGTGAATAAATCAAGTTCCTCCTGGTGTTCCACTCTAAAACTGAAGTGGATTTATTGGAGCCTCCCTCATCACTTTTCCCATGGCAAGTACAAGTGGTTGGGTTTGCCTGCAAGAGCTGCAAGTTTGTGCCTTGTCACCAGCTTCAGCAGAACTGCAATACTGCATGAAGGATAAGATCCTGCTTGAGAACAGGCAGAGGGAGAGCTCTGAAAGCCCCTCAAGGGAGTCCTGTTACAAAGACAACTGTATCATAAGGGTCAGAGCCCATAATGTGCTTGAATGGAGCTGCCAGGGACAGCTTTTGTTCAAGATCTGCCATGCAAAGAAGGAGATCTGCATATTTTGCCCTCTGACATAAGCACGGCCCCCAGCACCTGCAAAATCACTCTTGGTACAGAGGCCACCCCTAAAAATGCTTCCAAAAATGCACGTGTTGTGAGAGAACCGGATTGCTCCGAACAGCAGAAAAGCTGGTTTTGTCAACACGCTCAGTACACCTTAATTTAAACTGTAGCCCTTGACCACAAAGTTATCTGGTTTTTTATTTGGTGAAGCTGGTACTACTGAGACGAGAATTCCAGCAGCGAGTTTCTATGTCTTCCCCCCTTAAACCATTGCTTCTGGAGAAGCCCTGGTCAAAAGCTGAAGCAAGGTCCTCCTATTATAGAAACAATGCTCAAGTCAGTCTGAGAAAGAAATATTAATTACATGGCTTATACAAGCTTGCCCATGCTGCCTGCATTGAACATTGCATATCTAGTGGTATATTCCCAGATCTACTGACTAACTTCTCACTGGTAGGAAATCTATTGGAAGCATCAGGAAGCTCTAGATTAATTCAGTCTTCTGCTGTGATATATATACCCTTCGCTCCTGTTAAACACTCCAAACAAACATTTAGTCAGCTAGGACAGTCGAAGCCTCAGAGCTGCTACAATTAGCCTTATCCACTGCAAATTTCAGAAGAGAGATGTGATCTTTCACCACAAAAATACCCACTCTCTCTTTCACATGCATGTGAATAGAAAGCCTTTGTTCTGACCAATCCAAGGAGAAACAGACTATTGTTGGAAGGTTATTTCTGCTTGCTTGGAGGGAGGGGGAAGAATTGCAGAAAATAACCACATGTGGTCTTCTTACCAGTAATTACAGGCATTGTCTTTCAGCAGAACAAGTTTTTGTTAGACAGATGTGTTCTTGTGTTGGGCTAATTCAATGTAGGTTTATAAATGTTTCAGGTACCACAGCTCCTGCGTGTCCACTTGGGACACCCTTGCAAGGTTTGGGCTTTAGAGAATGAGTGGTTCCTATGAGGAAACAGCAGATATAGGCACTCAATCTGCCTTGCATGTCTTGGTGGTTGCTTCTTTGACTTTGCCAGCATTCAGGAAATCATGAGTCCAACTTGCTATTAGCATAGCAAAGACTTCCAGTAATCTGTTCTGTACTGATATTTGGAGGGTTTGCTTGGATTTCATACTCCACCTCTAACATAAGTCTACCACCAGATTGGCAGCAACCACATTAAGTCCATCTTCTGGCAAACCACCACCACTTTTATAAAGAAGAGTTTTGCTACAACTAATAAATTCATTGTAAAGGGAGGGTGTGAAGGGGGCATACGTGTCATTTCAAATGTAACTCTGCCAGGATTTCCTGTAGTTTGGTCCTTTTATGAAATCTTCCCCCTTATCTCTCTCATATGGGGCCTGATTGAGTAAATTGCTCTTATAAATAACTTTCACATGTTTAAAGGTAGGCCTGCCCATTCCTTGCTGACTCAGGGGTATGGCTTTCTATCTGACAGTGAAATGCTACCCAGGAAAATCCCCAAAGGTCAGTTTTCAGTATTGTTTTTTGACATGAACAAAAAGAGGCTGGCAAAAACTCTTCCTTAGTGGTTTTCCAGAAAAAAAGGAATATTGTGTATCTGTCTTTCAGCAAATCTGAAGCTTCGGTACAAACCACAGCTTGCCTGGCTATGTCCTGTTTTCTTCTGTTTTGAGTATTTATTTCTGCAGATAAATGGCTTGCAGTAGTCCATCATGCAAATGGTCATTAACAAATCAAAGCTGAGATTTTTCAAAAGCATTCAGCATAAGCCTCGCTCTGCTCTTATTCAAGTTACTGGCAAAACACCAGGGATTTTTATGCTGGTTTTTATTCCTTTTCCTGTTGATAGCCTCTCAAAAGCCTACCCTATTCCTTTGCTCCAGAAGAAAATCTTCCCGTTTCTGGTAGGATCATTATAGGAGTTACCGCATAACAAATGAACACTTTGGCACGATTATAATGGCAGCCCTGATCTTCTTTTATATAATTATAAAATCAGAAGGAATTCAATCAGCAAACTTAGTGAAAAAAGCTGGTGAGGTTGTTCCAGTACATCCAGTGTCCCTGTCGTTTTTCTGTTTTATAGCCCATAAAATCTTCCCTGCTGTAGTGGACAGGTCATCCTCACCTGTATCTAGAATGACTGGGTTTTATATGCAGACTTGTCTTTCCCAAATGGCATAGGTAATCTCCTTAGGCTACGGTTTAAACTTCTTAAAACACCAACAAAAATGATAAAGCTGACCTTTAACCTGCTTGATTTCTTTTTAAGTGCCAAAGTAAAGCAAACAGTCTTTGAAGGGAAGGAAAGAGGCAAAGCCAGAGCTCAAAGCAAATGGATATTGCAGGGACTCTCTCCTCAGCTCTTTCCATCCTGACTTTCTTTGTCACCCCTTGAGCCGTGGAGCAAGTCCCAGCACAGGCACATGTCAGGAATGTCAGCAGCAGCCTCCAACAGAAGCCCAGATCTTCTTGCTCCAGATGTGCCATCATTCCCAGGAAAGCCCCTGGATCCCTCCAGCGTTGTCCCTCCTGAACTTCCTCTGCTCCACACACACCTTGAGCTGAATGACTTTGGGGATCACTGCTGCTCATTGCTAATCGAGGGCCAGGGCACCAGGACCACATGTTTTCCTCCAGTTTTTCCAAGCTAATTTGGTTTGTAGGTTTGCAGGTTTGCACAGGCAACTGCAGAGACCAATTCTTAGCTGGACATCATGTCCCATGGTTCATTCTCACTGGCTCCCCTAATCTACACCTTCTGCTGGGGCAGGCAATTAATTTTTGAAGTATGGGAAGGAAGGAGGGGCTGGAGGGACAAAGCAGTGGGTTTATGCACTGGGAATCCCTGTTAGGCTGAACAAAGGCTATCTTGTTTGCTGAGCAACAGAACAAGAACAGAGTGTCACACAGGGACACCTCAGACCTGCAGTAACCTGCCACTCTAGCAGCCTCTGCTACGCCAGCTAAAGCAGATGGGGAGGCCAGCTTGCCTGCATCCAGATGTATGTCTTTCAGTTGAGCATCTGCTCCTGGCTGTTCATCCGGCTTTCTTCTTATTCATAAAAATGAGTAATGTTATAATATTATTTTTATTGAAAAAAGGTGAACTAAGGAATAAAACTGTAGCTTGCATCTTTTGTGTGCCCCCCCCCGCTTCTTGATCATTGCTGTCTGCGTGGAGCACATTGCAGGTTGCGAGCTCCTTGTGGGGGTACAATAGTATGCACACAGCTGTGCAGTTTTTATGTACATTTATACCACAGGCCTTAGCTAAGCACAACTTTGATGTCGTGATTACTCACACCAGATGTATCACGGTGGCGTTCAGGCTTCTGTTCCACTTTCGTGATGACTCTGGCAAGTGGTGTTGGGCAGATCTTGCAGAAGAAGTGCCATCGTCAGGAAAACAAATGAAAATCAGCTAGGACTTTGCTTCTGTCAGTGAATGAAATCTGCTGTTCAGGACATTTTGAGCTATTGTAATAACAATAGCAGCTCCCTCTCTTTTAATTTTCATTTGCTTGGAGCTGGATTGTTTTCTCAACTTTCCACACTTGTATTCCTTATAAACTTCTTGTGAGCTAAACCAGAGAAACAGGAGACCTGCATAGCACAGTTGCTGTCTAAGTGATTTTGGGTACAGACAGATTCTCATAGGAAAAGTTGTGGAAACAGTCTAAGCTGCTGGAAAAAAAAAAAAAAGAGACCTTTTTTTTCAGCTTTCCTTCAAATTGCAATTAAAGCATTTTGTCTAAATTCCAAAATATAAAAAACTTCTGGAGCCACGCTGATCACTCATTCTGCAGCTGCATTTAGGGGAGACCTGGGAATCTGTGAAGAGGCCTGGAGAACAAAGACTTCTGCCCTCAGGAAGAATATTAATATTGGAGGAGGCCTATACTTGAGCATGCTTCTACCCCTGCTTCAAGGGATTTTCTTGTGGCAGGGATTTTCCTGCTTCAGTTACTACTTTCCCTGAAGGCATTTTGACTCGTCAGATTCCTCTTCACACTTTTTGTCATAGCTACGGTACTCGAGGGACACAAAGTGAAAATCTACAAATCTATGCACATACAGTGAAGGAAGGTGCCATTAGTATATGATGAAGGGCAAACAAAGGATTAGCTTCTAATCTGCCCCTTTTACTAAACAGAAGTTATGTTTACCAGGCATGACTTGCATCTGTCTAAGTTGCAGCTTATCATTTAGAAAATCACCAACCTTGGTACAAGCATTCCAGTGGATGAAGAATCAATTGCATTCTTTAGGAAATTGTTTCAGTCATTTATTGCTAATACATGAAACTGAGATTTTCAGAGTCACCTTGAGAACTGAGCAGCCCAAGTCCTGAAGGCAGTTCATCTTTAAACTCTCCATATGGATGAATTTCTCTAGCATTTCGACAGACTCCCTCTGGAACATGTCTGAAATGGAAAATGTCATTAAGTCCTTGACATCTTTTGATCACAAAGAGAAATTTAAAAATGGCTGGAGAATACTCAATACATGTCCACTGTGTGCACTTAGCCCCCTGCCCCTTTCTCCCCAAAGATCTGGCTATATGCTAAACAATGACCGAATGGGGAAATAGATATTGCCTGTGGCCAGAGTCAATAGGTGTGCAAAACATTTCTCTGGTTAAGCTTCCATCTGCTCCTATGGGATGTGTATACTGAGAAATGCTCCCCTCTTATTTACACAGATCTGATACATGGAGTCTTGGCGTCCTGTAGCCAATGCTCAGACAGCGAGTGCTGGGCCACTGGGACATTGGAGCACTTTCTTCCCTCATGCCAAACAAAAACCAGTCCTGGATAATATTTGCTAAATTGTTTTTGAAAACCATCATTTTTCCCCATGAGGTAACAAATTTTCCTGACAGGTAAATTAATCTTCCAGAAGCGTTCTACTGTTGCCAGTCTGCTCATAAAATGTGCATAAAGTTAGTAATTAATCTCTTGCAGCAATTAGCTTTGAAAATACTGCACAGGGTTTGAAATCTGTAAACATTAATTGATATAAATACTCAAAAGAAACCCTACATTATTTGACAGTGAAGCTATTACAAAGAGCAGAAAGTTAACCTAGAATAGAAACCATCCCTGATCTACTGTCTGATTTTCTGGTGTCTCTTCCTACTGGTATCAGTGATAGCGTGTGAAAAACAACCACAAAATATGTAGTTTCATCATACCAAAAAGACACGTAAGTAGGAGAAGGGAACTGGATTTCAAGAAAGCAAGCTGGATTTATGGAGGAAGATTAAAAAAGCTAATTATGTTTAACTTGGCTGTCAGACAGCTAAAAAGGGGATATGATAACTGCCTACAAATATTTGAAAGATGCAAAATACACCAAGGAAAGAGGAAAATAGTTTGAGACAAAGTCTAGTAAGGGAAAATTTAGGCTGGGTAAAATGTTAACAATGAGACCTGTCAGACTGCAGGAAAGTTTCCCGAGGGAATTAGTCAACACCTCATTAAAAATACTTTGGACAACATACGCCGAGGGGGATTGTGTGGAATAATTCTTAAGTGAGAGAGTCAAGGACCAGGAAGCTTCAGAGGACACATTCTGCTCTAGTAGCAGTATTGTTATCAATAGGATATGATTGTAAAGGTTTTCCAAACAATGTTTTTGAAGCAGGAGGTGTTTATTTCCACCCTGACAAACAGGAGGTGGAGGGAAGCTCTTTTTGAGGGAAATTAGTCTTTCCATGGAAAATCTGAAACATCAAGGGAAAGTCACCGTATTTGGAACTGGAGCTGTGCAACACACCAAAATGGTGTCACATGGACCTTCCCCTTCCCCAGGGAAGTTTTGGTGTGGCTTGAAGTGCCAGGGAACTGGAGACAATCTGGGGTTTGGATCAAGTGTGAAGCTCCTGTTCAATGTGAGCTCCGTGGTAGACTTGACTTACACCTGAGCAGCTATCCTGTGTCCAAAGCCAACCTGCCTTGCGTCTGTGGGGTTTTTAACCTAAACCAGCTAATTTGATTTTGTCAGCCCAGCTCCAGAGCACATTATTTTTTGCAGTCTAGACCTACCTTCACTATTAGGGGGTGCAGTTTCTCTGCCAGAAATACCAGCCTATATTTTTTCCTGGGTCTGGCTCCTCTGCATGATCTACCACAACTGACACTTAGCATAGCTGAAGTAGAGCAACTGTGAATCTACTTAGAGTCAGTCGTACAAAAGTCAGTGGAAACAGCTGATCCCTTAAAATGAGAAGGGAACCAGTGTTTCACTGCACATTTATGCTGATGTAACTCTTTTGCCTCATACTAGGATAAACTGAAGCTAGGCAGCAGTGAATCAGACCTAATATATTTAGTACTTGTATACTAAATTTATGAGGCACTCAGTGACATTTGCCTTATGTATAATGGTAGCATTCCCAGCAGGATGATCTAATCATTCATGAGGAATTACGGTACAACATTGGAGTTTATTTAATGCTTAATGTTCACAACAACCTCCAGCATTGATTTTAATCTGGTTACTGCACGCATTGTGAAACAGATCTCTGCGGAGCAGCCCCAGCAGCAGAAGAAATCAACCACATCCCGTGCAGCATGGCATATATCAGCAATACAAGGTTGCACTGTTTTTCTGACAAGCAGAGGAAGCAGAGTTGATTCACACACCGGAGTGATTCCTCTCACCAAGACACTTAGGAATGCATCAAAGGAAACCGGGCTTTCTCTTCAGGCTTCCTCTGAGCAATGGGCTTACTGTAAGTCTGAGACTGAAAGAATAGCATTTTTTAAAAATGGTGCCCTTGACAAAAGGAGCAGGAAAACCTGTGGAAATTTGGATCCAGTGGAATGGATATGCGGGAAGTGCACGCCGAGGTGTTGATTTTGCAATACGTACTTGGAGTGGCACATTTTTCTGCTTCTAACACTGTATTCCCTCCAGAAGGAAAACTTGGGCCAAAAAAAGTTCTCCATCTCCAGGAGATACACACTGTCCTTTAAAAAGAACCCAGAATGGGAAAAATGGAAGAAAGAGGAGGTTCTTCCAAGTTGTTTACTCAAACAGTAAGGAAAAGGTTTCAAATCAGTGAATGAGCTTTTCATAACCAAAATCCCCTTCTGGGGTCCCTGCAGTTTGGAGCTGGAACATGCTTGGTTCGTGTTGCCTTTGAGCCATTTTAACAGCGAATATTTCCTGAGCAGGAAGGGCAAATTGTCCTGCTAGTGGAATTTAGTCACAAGGTTTTAGGGAAATAACATTAATATTCACAGCTGCTGTGTCAGTGCCACAGAGAAGCAGCAGCTTTGGGAGGATGGCTGGTTTGTGTCCTGTCCAGCCTTCATCAAAGGCTGGCGAGCTCATTTTGCTGGTTTTCCCCTGGGGACATCACTGATTTATGCCCTCAATGATTTCTGGAGCTACTTGCTTAAAAGAAGTATTTACATGCATCTGTTTGTGTGATTGATCCTTCTTACGACTTGTTGCCCAGCAGCCGCTTAAACATTACATTAAAAAAAAACAGCATAGAAATTTTCTTCATGGTGAGTTAAAGTTACGTCAAGGAGGTTCTCACATTTAACAGTCCTCCTGTGACCACATGTGACAACGTGGTGAGGAACAGGACCCATCCAACTTGTTTGCCTTGGGCTGTCAGAGAAACAAATGACCATATACTTTTCCTAAAGAAGATTATAACATCATTTCAGATGTCATGGGGCAGCAGCCAAGGCGCATGTATTCTCCAAACGAAAACACATAGCCTGTGTCTGAGCACTACTGACACAGATCCTGCTTTCTGGCTAAGAGGAGAAGCAACCGCACTGCATCTCCCACAGCTGTGGAAACAGCTGGCAGAGCGTAACAGCCTCATAGGGCTCCTCAGCTGACCCACATTTGTAACACAGTCTCCCAACTGCCCCTCGCATGCTGCTTTGCTCAGTGAAACAACCCTTAGCGTGCCACTTGTAGGCAGGTCTCCCTGTGTGCCCTGACCAAGGATGCCTCGGGACAGGGACATGAGCTCTTGGCCTGGCATGGGGTGGTAAGTGCCCATCATGAGCAAGAATCTCAATTGCATCTGCGTCCTGGGCTGAACCATAGGGAAATCAGGTCATCCAAGAGTGACACAGGCAGGGGGGTGATGTTAGTTGTAGCAAGAATCTCAAGAAATCAGAGAGGGTCAAGTTGTAATCCCAATCA
>JAVHNF010081790.1:21237-31708 GCA_034783455.1 Micropsitta finschii | reverse complement strand
GTCAAATCCAGTGGAGTTAATAGCAGAGGGCCAAAGTCCACTCTCTGGTCTGCTCCCTGTACTGATTTTTGGCTGGCAGTGACAGGCAGGTGGTGTTGCTGGTGGTGCAATGCCCCTTAGTGTGCCTGGGTGCTGAGGCACCAGGAGATAAATGGTGCAGGGGAAACGGCAGCTGGGGAAGGAGAGCTGCATGCAACAATGCAGCACAGAACAGGGAGTGGGTGTGCCAGTAGCTGGAAAGAAACCAGTGCTTGAGGAGAGTGGAGAGGCAAAGAAGCAGAGTTAAGAAAGACTGTGGGTGTTCGGGAGTGCCTTAGAGATGCATGGGGAGGTTGTTTTGGCAGAGCAAAGGCAGCAGAAGCCAGGACAGCACAAACAGGTCTGCAAGGCCTGGGGAGCAGAAGGGAGCATCCGCATGAAGTGCAGCCCTTGCAGCTCTTCTTGCCAGCTTTTGTTCTTTATTCTTCCTCTTCTCAAAATAGTTACTTGTTAGAACAAGCTTCTTGCCAGGATGTCGCAATTGAGATGTTTGCTCCGGATCCTGGCTGTGATTCCTGCAGCACAACTATGCTGGGTAAATCATGCCACCACCACCCCTCTCCCAACCAAGTGTCAGAAAGTACAATCCTGGCTGCACTGAAAATAACAAACTTTGACTCACTTCCTCTTCAGAAACTCTTCATTATGCAATTCTCCAGCCTCCTCATACCAAAAAGGAATTAATATCCATTTAATCCCTCAACAGCAAGCTTCTAGGGGATAATTTTACCAGCACAGCTCCTTCAGCCGTGGCCATTTTAATGTCCAGCTATTCTTGTCCCTGTGCTGACCAGGGAATGCTCTACCACTATCACCAACCAGTTCGTGTGTGTGTATGTGCATGTGATCCAGATCTCTCCTTGCTGCTTGGTTTACAGAAGATGTGAGTCACTTGGCGTTTTATCTAGAACTGTTAAAATCCATAGCTCAGACTCCAGCAGATCAACCTTTCAGCTTTTCAGGTGTATTGCAGTCTCTAGGAACTATCCCAACTATCTGTCATCAAACCAGCACCTGACATTAAGAAGATGTAGGTTCTACTCCAGTGGATTGCATACATTTATTTCTCTGGTGACTGCTGGGAGGTAAGCAGGGAAAAAGAGATGGACAATTGCTTGGATGTGAAATATGCATGAAGGACATTTTTATTAGCAAAGAACTGAATCAGGATCCCAGACTGCAGTCTTGCTGGGTTTTACATCTGTCGTTAAGGTCTTCAGACTTCTGAGCTTCAGCAATAAATCTTTTCTCTGGTAATGACATCAAGGCAGCATGGCAACTATTTAGGCAAAACTGTCCTGCATGCATATATACAGACATATGCCCTTTTGGGGACTGCTTGTTGGAAGAAAAATGCTCAATAGATCCAGGACAGATGTGCAAAAGTAAAAATATCTTCTTAGCGATTGGGGTGAATGAAGCTCTGCTAAAGAAACAAAAAGGGTGAAAGGAATTTCCATCAGTTCAGGTGCTGGCTCTAACAGGAGCGTTCCTCTGATGAAAACTCAGGCACATACGTATGAACAGTACTGTATCCATAGAAAACCAGGGGGACCACAGCATATTTTTCAACCAGATCACCCCCATTTTAGCTGCGATTTCCCAATGAGTACAGCAACATGGAGGACCTATCCCAAGCATGAGGAGATGAAGCAAGACATCATTCATATGTCATGAAGATGAACAGTGAATGTTCACCTCTAAATCGTATCGTGACATTTTCTGGTGATATCTTGGAGTTTTAGCAGAGATGAAACACCTTTAAAAAGGACAGAGCACAGGGTCCTTTTGAAAAAAAGCCTTCTACTTTTGTTGCCACCCAGAGAGATGCCGCAGATCCTGCTACCCACAGGGATCTACTCTTAATTCTTAATAAAACACCTAACTGCTTTTGAAAATCTGGGCTTCTGTGTTCCATTAGTGCATCCATCACTGACAAAACCCTATTGTTGCCAGGCCTCATTTACACACCCCTTCTAATCCTCCAGGATTTATAGTTTAAGTAAGCATATCAGGGACCTTAATCTGGATCATCCAAGAGTCTCTTTGGGGTTTTTATTCCAGATTCCAATCAAGGAGATAAAGAGCTGGGATCTGGATCTTTTTTTTCTGTAGTCAGGTGTTTCTTCTAAACCAGGGACAGCGATAAGAAGAATGCCTCTGGATGACCCCGGGCACCTTTATCCCCTCTCAGATCATATCAGTTCTGCTGCATGATGAATTCTTAGTCTGGGGCACCAATGGGGCAGCTGGCAGTGAGGTGGGCAGCCGCTCCCTTGTGACTCCTCCGAGGTGGTGGAGGTTTGGGTGCATTCAAACAAGCTGAGTGCTGGCGGGGAGATGTGTACGTGCATGCAGAATGCTAGCAAAACACCCGCCTTGCCAACGGGGCTGGCGGGCAGCAGCCTGCACCTCCCAAAGCTGGAGGCAGCTGGGGCTCAGCTGATGCTGTGACAAGCAGCCCACATGCGTGTGCGCTTGGCCTCCATGGAAGAAGCCAAAAAGACCAGTGAACATGCAATATGGCCCACTTGCCTGGACCTGCCTGGCATTACGTACCCAACTCGTGTACAAAAACACGGCCTTCGTTCTCCTGAAAGGTGAAACAACAGCAGTTGGTTGTTGTCTTTGGGGAAGCTGTTTACTGTGCCTGTCCCCATGGGGAGAAGAGTGGTGTTTTTTAACCTTCTGGGTGCTCCCCATAGAACAGGAATGTACCCAGCACAAGATAAACTTAGTGTCTGAGGTACAACACTACCCATCCTACTGCCCATCTTCTGCAAACCAATGTGAACCTAGTAGGTGCCCACCAAGACACTCTCCAAGGTCCCGCTAACAATCATAGCTGGAACTCTTCTTCGGGGATGTCATAGGCCTGCACCATTTCTGGTGCCATCTCACACTACATAGGGAAATGTGGCTTTGAAAGCGCAGTTTGATGGCACCATCATCTGCAGCTCATTGCCCAGCTGGAGGAAAGTCCTGGAGCCAGCTTTGACACAGCTCAGTGTCTTCAGTGGTGATATTGAAGGTGTGTAGAGATGGTGTTTGGTTGATCTGTGGAAAACACAAAGCTGGGAGACCTGCAGTGCTTTGGGGTGAGGAGTGGAATTTAAAATTATCTCACCAGCTTAGAAAAACAGACTGGAGAAAGTAGGATGAAATTCAGTAGAGACAAGTGCAGAATGCTGTACTTAGGCTTGAATAAAGAGCAACTTTAATCTTTCAGCTTGAACATGTGAGGAGGAGACCTGTTCTGCTAAACCCTGGAAAAGCCTCAACTGGACTTTTGTGCTCAGTTTCATGATCAGCTGGAAGCCCAGATCTCTACAGTTTCTTTATGACTCAGTGTAAAACAGGCTTTGTAAAACAACAGAGAGTGGCTGTTTAAAGTTCTGTCATCATTCCCCTCTGGCACAAATACCAAAACGTTGGTTTGGTTGACAGTGTAAGCTTCTGGGGTTAAACTTTGAATTTCTCCTGGAAGGTGGTGGCCAGAAAGTCTATTGGAGACACCCTCTGAATGGGAGAAACCATGCTGATGTGGTTGCACTGGGGAATATGCCTTACTTCCCTCCTGTGTTGCTCCAAGTTGATAGTGGTATTATTCCAATAACATCAAGAGAGTTAGGCTTGTATAAAACTGGAAATAATGCAGTGTTTAATTAGATGATTTTGATAAGAAGAACCTGGGGTAACATGTGTGGCTAGAAAAGATTAATTGCAGCTTCATTTCCCAAGGTAATTCCATGTAGGATTGCCTCTGGTCACAACAGTTTTGCTGTAATGGTGCTGCGCATTGTTAAAGTCAGCAGTCATTTATTTTGTGCTGAACAGACTACATTATGAAGGAGGTAATCCAGTTTGCTGTCATTTTGGCAGCTTGTTAATGACACAGGGCAGCATAATGTTGCATGGGTTCAGAATTTAGCTGCTAAGCTTCAAGCTTTGCACATACTGTCATTCTTCAGAAATAGTTTTTGCTTTATCCTAAAAATCTGCATTAAATTTATTGTCACTTCTGGCTAGCGTCTAAAGGGCAACCAAATGACATTTTTCTTCATGCCTGTTAAATGATGTAGTAACAAGGGGGGAAGAAAAGCACTGGCAATTAACATGGCCAGAGCCTTTGTAAGAAGCAGACAGAATGGAAAAGAGAACAGGTCTGATCTGACTCATTCAGAAGAGCTTTTAACACATCTTCCATTACCCTAAATCTCTATATGGCCTTCGTTTAGAAGGAAGGAAAGTCCATTTGTGTGGATATTAGCCTAGGACCCATGTCAGGTTAAGAGCTGGCCTGGACCAGGCTCCTTCCCACCTCCTGTACTCAATCCCTATCTCCTAACCTCCAGTTAAAGAAAAGTCAGGCTTGTGGCAAAGCTAGAACCAAGGCACGCACTGCTGGCAGCACCAGGGACTCATGCTTAAGCCCAGAAACCAGCCCACAAATGTGGCTTCCATGGCATTCTATGTATATCCTGGCCCTCTGCTCTCCAGTGCTCCAGGGTTATTATCCAGCTCTTTGCTCTGATCGTAGCCTGGTGTCCTTCCTTCTTTGGGTAGAGGGAAGTTCCTTGGGTACAAGGAGTTTCTGCTGGTAGATCTGCAGATCTGGTACAGCTTCTGCAGCTGCCATAAAGCTTGCCTCCTGGTTTTGGTTTGCATGAGCTCATTTCTTCAGAGTTCTGCTTTGACTTTCAGGTAGAAAAAGGGAAAATTTGCTAAAAGTGGCTGCAGTTTCCACCACACATTATCAAGATTGGTCTCCACTGCATCAAACTCTCCTAGGCCAATTTTGCTACTCGTTTGGGTTTTGAGGGTATTTCATGCTAGCAAATGTTTCAGGATCACAGACAATAACAAACCCTTCCAGAAATCATGCAGAGTTTGTGTGGCGATGTGCTGGGTTTGTTATTTGATTTGGTTTGTTAGTTTGACTTGGTTCATTGTTCCTTTGGAGATTCCCAATGAGTAGAGGGCAATTGGCTCTCCTGCTTGCTCCTATTCATAAAGGTTGGGAACTCAGGCACCCTCTGACAGTGCAAGCTTTATAAGGGCAGGTAGGCAGAAGGATCAGGCTGTGGAGGGCATTCATAGTGGATACAAAAAGCCTGACCCTTGTGTCCTGAAGCCAAGGGGGTCTGAAGAGTGATTCAAAGAGGGTAGGAGGAGCTGACACTGGGCAATTGATGGGCAAAGAATATCATCTTAGCAACTGCATTTTGGAAGGTGGCCTCCAAGGAAAAAAGAAAAAAAAAGGAAATAAAAAAAAAAAAAGAGAAAAGAAAAACCAAATCCCCAAACAAAACGAAAATGAGAGCAAGCATTAAAGTTAACAAAAAGGTTGACCTTTATTGATGGTAAGTGCTGTGAATTATATCAGTTTATACCAGGAGAGGAATTGAACCTGAATTTATTTTCTTTACAGACATCCTTATTAGATGAACTCACTGGTGAATGAGATAAAAGTAGGAGGAAGCAGAATGCTGATATTGCTAACAGCAAAGTCCACCTCTCAGGCCAGCCTTTCAAACAACTTAGCTGTGGTCTCATACTTTTGTGCCTTATGAAAAAGGCTGAAATAAACTCAAAACTGCACTGTGCTGCACTGAATGGTATTTATGGCAGTGGGAAGCAATCCAGCACTCTCATCCTCTCACTGTCCTCCCCACTGCCCACCCAATAAAACATGGTTAGTTGAAGAGAGTTAATATTTGCAGAGATCTGAGCTAGGTTTTCCTGGAAATGAGTTTGTTGACATGCTGGCTGCATTGGGGTTTAAGTGGCTGGAGTGAGGAGCAGAAGCTAGAAAGAAAAGGGAGAGAGTAGAGCTAGCTTCTGGGTGCTCAGAGGCAAAGACCCTGGCCCTGGCAGGAGGAGATCCATGTTTCGGCAGAGCAGTGATGCCAGGCTGACATTTCTTATTACCAGGCTTCCTGTTAGCACCATTGCTTCTGGTGCATTTGGTCATGACTAAATCCCACCACCACTACCACTGCTGAGGTATCTCAACTTTGCACCATGAAAGCCTGCTCGCCCAGCGGACAAGGATTGGAGATGGTAAAACTCGTTCTGTAAATAAAAAGATGAGTGATACACCCATTACCAGGATAAATCTTGAGTGGCAGCATAACTTGGAGCTCAGAGAGCCAGGCTCCCAGTTCAGCCCAGGTTCCAACCAGGTTAAACCCTGTCCTTTCAAATGTTATAGCCAAAATGAAGAAAGATGCTAACTGGTATCTTAGAATGAAGAGAAGGAGGAAGGGAGAAAAATAGAAGTCTATTTTTACTAGTTGGAAATCTCTTAGATACAAAGGGTCACTCTGGATAAGACAATACAGGGTAGGCAGAAGCAGCAGGTTTCTGAATGGCTCAGGAACAAGGAAGGAACAAAAGCTAAAAGATGAAGATGACTCATTCAAGGACTTGAATAAGAAGGAGGATGGGGTATTCGGCAATTTCCCATGAAGGAGTACCTTTAAAAATAAACCCCGTCTTTCAAAGAAAAAACATTGGAGAAACAAAACCCAGAAAATTTTCATGAGATTTTGAATAATTTATAAATGTCTTTTGCATTTTTCTCATCCTTAGAAATTTTCTTAACAAATCAGTGGATCACTATTGTAGGCAGGAGCTTTCATCACCATATTGAATGAGCAACAATGTTCATGTCAATCTTCCATCTTTGGATCACATTAAGGACTGTGTGTGTCATCACAAAGGCTGCATTTGCACAATGTCTTAAGATGCTGTTGATGATGCTTGTGGAAAGTACAAAATGATCCCCAGAAGGCACTGTACCTTATTGTCCCGTACTTCTTGTTTCCATTCTATATCAGCTGGTGGTAACGAGAAATATTTGTTTTTCTGCTAGTGTTTTTGGTTCCAGTCCTTCTGTGATTTGTATAGGGTGTGAGTGAGAAGTATCTCCTTCGACACCCATAGATTTACAAGGGCTTTGAACTAATAAACCGAGAGAGTATAAACCTTCTGGATTTGATTTGTATATTCCCTATTTTACAGAATTCTTCTCTCTGGAGACAACAGATTAACAGCAAGACAGATTTGACAAGCCTATATCGTCTTGGAATGATAAATGCAGAATAATTAAAAATCATCATAATCCTTCACCCATTAAGACAAAAAAACCCACCTGTCGTTTCATGCTGTTTGAGATGCATGGGCATTTCTCCCTTGCTCCTGCTGTCTTCTCATCTCCTCTGCCATCTCCAGGGGAACGATCTTAAAACCCTACATTCCCTGTAGGAAATAAGACTGGAAGATATTTCCTATGCTCCTTCACATTACCCTCTCCCCTGCCCCCAAACACCAGCATGCATCTGTTCTTTATTACTGGGTTGCTGCAATTAAACTCAGAGATGAACGCATTTCAGGTGAATATCAGTGTACAAGACAAGATACCCAACTTTATGTGGGAAAAAGCCTGGAAGAGAGAATGAAGGGAGTCTCTGAGGTTTCCTATGCACTGGTTTCCCTAGGTGCTCCTTTTGATGAAAAGTGATAGGTAGATTGGGAAATCTGGAGGCTGCAATCATTGCTCTCTCTTGCAACGCCTTTTCCTCACTAGGATATGGAAAAATTCTTCCTAATCGAGCGAAGCACCATCTTCAGGAGTAGCTTGGTTTTGCTGAACAACATAGCTCTACATACCACCTTGCAGTACTGCTCTGTATGGCATTTGCAGGGCTGCGTTATCATATGCATCCTGTTGTTCCTAGACAAGTAATTCCACTCTCCACTGAGTGTTAATCCCTTGCAAATATTTATATACACATCTCCTCATACCATCACTCAGTCAATGCTTTTAACTTTCCCCTGAAGCCCCTCACATCTCTGGTAACTGCCGTTACTCTTTTCCTCCATGGTTACTCATTCTCCTGATAACAGCCTGGCCACTATACACACTTCTCTCTTTAAACTTCTTACAGACCTACGCTATCCCTGTCATTTTTCCATAGGCTGCCGCTCTTGTGACAGTGACGTTTGACATCTTTCCTCTGTGACCTGAACCCTTTAGTACAGATATTCCCGAACTGCACAGCTGGTGGTTTCAAGTCCTGTGGTGTCCAATTGTTATCTATAAAACTACAGCCTTCCCCAGTGCTCTTGCATGTGAAGCTATTTCCTCCCTGCCTCTCAAACATGCAGTCATTTATAATGAGGGAAAGTAAGTTGCTCACTGTTCTGCTTTATGTAATTATGTATTTGGAGCTTTAATTATAATGCCACTAAAATCAGAGAAGACAAATGAATCTAGCTCTAAGAGATTATTTAATCACCTAAATGCATTTTCAAATTACAACAGAGCTCTTTGATAGCAGATCCACTTAAAACAATCCACATTGGTAGCATTATTTACTAAGGAACCATGCGCATGTCGCCACCTGCATCCATCAAAACTAAGGGCGCTCTAAATCATCCAGTGCCAAAATTAATGCAAACAGCTAGCAAAGGGATAAAGAACAAAGCAAATAACATATCAGTTCTGGGGCTTCTCTCTCTAATCTTTGGAAGAGCCTTAGGGTAGACACGTCAATTATTTTCTTTGTTCCTTCTTCTGTACGCTGTTTGCATTACAATTTGGCATAATGATTTAAGAAGCCCTGAGTTGTGTTGGATGTGGGTGGTGGAGTCATGGCTTGGAGATTGTGTTGTTGTTGTATATTACTGTCTCACTCTCAGGAGGCTGAGATTACTGTGCTCCATCTGCAATTAATTTATCACTTTGCATGAGTGTTTATGTAGTGTACATGCATATGCATACATACCCCTGTAGCTATGGGGCAATATAATTTTATTTTTCCCTCTTTTTACTGTAGACAGTAAATGTCTGCCTTGACTTCTCCGGTTTTGATCACCTAACACATGACAGAGTGACTTTTGTTACATGTGGTTGTGCAAACAGCAATATCAATTCTCTTCTCACACTGACTGTTCTCAAGTTACAGTAGTGCAGCTCCAGACAGATAGCAAGACATTGTCGGCACACGAAGCAAGATCATAGATGGCAGTTTGGCCTAGTTTTCTCCTGCTAAGGATTTGGTTCAGAAAGCTATCATCTAGAATCTGTGATATTTCTTCTCAATGATGGTGATAGGAGAGACAATGAACACATTGAGTCAATAAAATCATGCTGGAATGACTAAAAGAAGGATATGATCCATATTAGACTCAGGCTGTACCATTGGCACATCATCCAAGAAAGCTGAAATAGTTGCATTCTTCTAAGATTCAAGTATGCTTTGAGGTGAAAATACCATTTAACAAGCACATATATCAACAATTCATCTTGTAGCCTTTTTCCTTAATACCACAGACTATAGGCCAAATTCAAGACTGATGTCTGCTCCCTGGCTTCAATGGGCTTTCATCCGAGTTCACATTTGGTCTTCCACTTAAAACAGAGCCAAACTCCTGCAGCAAAGTAAGTGCATACATGTCAATTAAGTACTATGGGCAGCACTGGAATATATGTAGCCAGTGAAATTGCTATTGAGTAAACTTTATGCTCTAAGTGTAACTGGGCACTAACCAGGAAGAGAAACTAATCATTAAAAGCATTAGCAATTCCCTCTCAAACTGACAGGATTACCAGCAGATGCCTGGCAAGTTGTGTCATGGCACTAAAGAAACTTCTTTCAGCTTTATCTTCACCCTCACTTCAAAGCAGATGGTTCTGAATCGTACTTACTCCAATTCTACCTATTCCTTGAACAGTGTAGCAGGTCCTTGTGAAGAGTATAAGTTAATTTATACACATGTAGGGTTTCAGAGCAATATTTGTAAGCCAGGCTTGCAAGATGTTTACCACCTAGTCAGTGCTGGTTTACAGCCAATCACCTCTCTTCATACATAAATAGGAGATGAAAAGTGCTACCATGTAAAAGTGCTTCAAGAATGAGGAAGAACTGAGTTGTGCCCAGGGGTCACACAAACTAGCTGTTTTGTGCCCTTTACACCATAGGACCATTTGTGTTTGGGGCGGAGACCAACCTAACATTGAAGTTCTGCCTTGTCACAAAGCCCAGCTTGCAGTAAAGCAGAAGCAAAAAGTGGGTCCTTCCTTCCGCTCAAAGAAATCTGCTGTTGCCTTGAAATCTAGCTAGGTTGGCCAAACTTTGCTCTTGAAGAGCCTTAGCTACATCTTTTGCTTAGAATCTGAGTTAAAGCCAGACGGGTTTTGCGTGTTGTTACCAAATTTGGCAGAACTCTGAGGCAGATGCCATGCTGCAGTGCCAGTGGTGTAACATGCCTGCTGGGTGTGAGGTCACACACCCAGTCAGAGCTCTCACAGATTTCTGCTCACTTTTACAGGGGTCAAATCTAGGGTCTGTATAAATTACTGAATATTTCTCCAATGCTAGGAAAATACCCATGTGTGAAGACCCAATGCTTTATACATCTATTA
>JAVHNF010081790.1:0-13633 GCA_034783455.1 Micropsitta finschii | reverse complement strand
AGATCACTTATTCGCTCACACCGCACACAAGCAGTGTCACTGTCTCCCTTCAGTACACGTGCCAGGCTCTGGCATTCCCTGCAATCAGAGACCTGCACAGCCGCACGCATCATATTCAAATATGATGTTGATTAATGCATATTAGGCCAGGCCTATAGAGAGTCCTAGGTTCTACCTATGACTATTTCTTAGTATCTCTCATCTTGTCTAGAACAATCCCTTTGTTCCTTGTATGGAACAAAGCCATAAATGGAAGAGTAACCTGAAATGCTATCCCGTTCATTGGCAAAGTATTTTTTCATATTCTTCCCTCATATCAGGACTCTTTTTTTTTTAAGGCAGAAAACTTAGTTAACCATGCCATGTCCCAGCAAGCACAGACACTCTGTTTGTTGTGTCATGAAAATGAGCAACACATTTTCAATGTTAAATAAACATTTAACATTGAAAATGTGTTGCTCATTTTCAATGTTAAATAACCTTTGCTCGCAACGCTATTTTTCCTTTTCAAAAGCACTGTAACCATCAGATCTCACAGTTACATGGATTTTCAACATGCCACTGTCAGGAGAAATACTTAGTGGAGAAATCTGGCACAGCAAATGCTTTTCCACCCAATGCGCTGTGGAGCAAAAGAAGTTTATGGGTTGCTGCGCTGTATCTTAAGGACATTAAAGATACAGTTTCAGCTACAATCCATCTGGAAAAATACCATGAATGTGAAACTATTGGGAGTTTAGGAGAAGTTAATGTTCCCTGGCACATGGATATCAGTGCAGTTCAATTACACAGTTACAAGCATGCTCTAAATTGGCTCAGTGGAACAAATCCTAACATGTCATACCAAGGTGTTTGCCTTACAAAGGGTTATTGTGCTGTGGCTTAGCCAAAGGAGATGAGAATAAGAAGCTACAAGAAAACATTTACAAGGAATTGAGGCTGTGGCAAACAATGGCTGCTCTCTGCCCTGACAGAGCAAATATTTTTGTACCTGCAAAGCGCCAATGAAGTTGGGTAAGCAGAAAAGTTACCCGGCTTAACTGAGGACTCAAATGGAAATCTGAGAAGAGCAAGGTGTCCTGCTCCCTGCAAGGAGGCTTTTTTTGTTTAAGAGTTTATTCCCTCTGCCGGTCAGTGTGGATTGCTGCTCACTCTGCACATCTAATACAGGCACTGCACAAAGTCAAGACAGGATAAAACAATGGACAGGGAACAGAAGTAGAGTGCTTCAAGAACAGAAGTGGAGTGATTTCAGTGGTGAGAAGTTATATTTAGAGCATAGTGGGTGATACAGTGGAGGTAGACAAGGTGGGATCCTTTTCATTGCATGAGGCTGAGCCCTCTAATGCTTGTTCCAGAGGGACTCTTAAAGGATCTTCTCACTTCTTTGGAAATTCCTTTTTCTTCTTCTGTAAAAATCCTAGAGCACTTTGAGTTTGGATGAAAACCAGACTGTGACAGGAGCTGGGGCTGTGGAAGTACATCCTATATGTCCTGGCTACCTTTCAGACAGCTGCTCTCCAATTTTCTATGACTAAGTATCTCAGTTCTTCCTTTTGTGGAGATCCTCAGTGAGAGCTACAGGAGAAACCTCAGCAATGTTTAAGCCATGACAGTCATGGGATCTGCTTTCTGCATCTCAACTGGACTGTAAGCCTTTCCCCGTCAGAAGTTGAGAACGCTGCAGATTTGCAGATGGGACCTATGGCAAAGGTGCCACTTCTCTGACATTCCCTGTGAGAACTGCTGTGGCTTCAATGCAGTGTATCCCAGTCACCACAGTGTCAAGCACAGACAGTGTGGGCTTTGTAGAAACCCATGAATGTGGCTTATCCAGGAAAACGTTCTGTATCTTTCCATCTTTAAAGCCAAACAGGAACAGTTCTTGAAGGAAAGCTGCAGTCAGACACCAGGTGGTGGCTTACTGCAGAGACTCCTGGAATTCCACAGCCAGTGATTGCAGAAAGTCATAGTAAGAGGGCTTAGTTTCCTTCTGCCTCAGCCACTGAGTATTCCTGAAGCACCAGTGAGCTGTTGCTGTTCTCCCCATATGGCAGCTCTTGCCTTTCCTTACTCTGCCAGACCCAAAAGTCTCTTTTAGCAGTGTTACTCTATAACATACAAGGCTGACCTTGCTTTTATATCCAGTCAAAGCTAAAACTTCTGGACATACCTTCCTTTCTCTCACCTGTTCAGGACTACTGCAGTAGTTTGCTTCCTCCTTTCAGTTCTGCACTTGCAGGTCTCTAGGGATGATTCAGCTATTTCCTAGCAGTGTGGGACCAGGCATTAAATATATGGCCTGAAGATGGAAAGGAACCTAAGGAGTCTATAGCCTGATCAGTGTTTCTTACTTTGTGTTCCCACTTGCATGAGACTGTTCTGTCTACTCTCTGTAGAGATCCCATTTATGGCACCAGACATGGATATGATAATTGTACAGACTCCTAAAGGGACAAGCCACTGTCACAGCCTCTCTGGAGCACTATAATCAGGCATAAAAAGTGCAATAATCCACTTCTATGTTATTTGCAAACTCTGTAAATGGTGGGATTCTATGTTCATGTGGAGCAAATTCCATGTCTCCTAACAGCTTTGTATGGAAATCTGCTTTCTTCATGTCTGCAGGATCTCTGAATTAGGCCACATGCAACTTCTGACTAATTGAATCTACCGAAAGACCTTTCAAATCCCAAGACATCCTAGCCTGCTTCCAGAGGACATGCAAGAGAATACATGAAGTATGTGCAGCCTGCATCTCAGGTGATACTGGGGGTGTAAATAGAAGCCAGAGATCAATTTCCTCAACGTCAATGAAGAAATAAGGCATCCTTTACAGGATAGGTCAGAATGAGCATCTAAATCAGCTGCTTTGCATCTCTCCATAGAAGAAACTCTGCTGACTAGAGAAGAAGGTTTGGGTGATTAGACTCACTGAGATGAAGACATCTGTTGTGAATCCCATTTCTCCCTGACCTTACAGCCTCTCACACCCTCAAAATCCACAGTTTGACATTGGTTTGCCAGGAGCTGTAGACATCTGCTTATTGCTCAGGTTCTGCTTCCTCAGTGGGAAACACTACACTCTTCTGCTTTCTACCTGCTGGATTTCAATGAGATTCAGCCCCTCTTCCCTCTGCTGGGGTTTCTATTGCAATCCCAAGAGCATCAAACCTGACTTATCTCATTCAAAGAACATCTCCGATGGTAAGGAGACGGTTTCCAGTCTGGATGTCAGACAGCTTCAGGCTATCAATGCATCTGCTGAAAAAGCATGTATGTGGGTAAGAGGCTGGCCTCTCCTGCAGTTCCTGCTGAGCACTCTGGACGTGCATGTTGGAATTCCCACAACCCAGCAACCATCACTGCCCACTCGAGGCCATGCTGGAAAATCCCTGAGCTCTGCCACAGCACTTTCCCTTTTCTCCACCTTTAAGTAATATCCACAACCACTATGGCTGTGGTAGTGTTCTCTTAAAGAGCTAAGTGATTTCCTCCATTTTTTGAGGTAAACCACTAACCCAAGTCGATTGTGTACAGTGTTACCGGTTTGAGCCTTACCCTAGAAAACCTTCATCCAGCAACCAGAGAGGTGTTAATACACACTGTCCCTTCCACTAATAATAGCAAAATAGGTTGTTGGTGGGTGACACAGGAGGTCTCGTCACTGCTCCCCCTCTCTCTGCGGGCACATTGCTGTCTGTCAGCCCCTTCAATAACTGCCCTGCATGGACAATCCCAGAAGAGATTTGCTCTTGAAAATAGCCACAAAGAAAGGAATTGGCCTTGCAGGTACTACTTTGCTTCAATCAAGAAGCATGATTTTGAGTCATCCCTTTGAAAGGAAAACTGCAAACAAACGGCTGTTTTCTCCAGCCACACAGTACAGTTGTGTTTGAAGTAATGTGCCCTTGAGGCAGAACATATAAAAGATACACCCCTGTAACAACCAGCTGCAGCTTGCTGATGAAAAAGCACTCCAGCAGCACTGTATCCCTGCTTCAGAGTGACTCACTAACAATGTTTATCCTTCATTACAATGCAGGTTTAGTTCATTATTGCCCAACTATTATGTCACTAATTAGAGGATCCTAACTGACTAGGACAGGAGATGTTCACAACAGTTTGGTGAAGTGGAGGGAATGACAAACAGGTCAGATACTAGATGTGACCTAGCTTTAGAAAGGCTTGAGGGCTGGAAGAATTGAGAACAACAAACTTCTTGTCTGGGGCTGCCACAAAAAGAAACACATTTTTCTTGCTAGTCTATGGGCTGTAAAGGCAATGTTTTCCCATAGCTGGCTTATTCTGTGCTTATTGGTAATATGGGGAAAAAGGGTGGACAAACAACTGCATCCTTTTAAAGTTAAAGAATGAAGTCTCTTACAGAAAGAAGCAAACAGAAGTAATGTCTTCCTGGGGCTGAGTGACAATGCTGTATCCTGGATGTGTAAGGGGAAGAAAATCTGCTCTGTGACTTTATAATGCTTTAATTTATCTACTGTAAAAGTGTGCTCTTAGCCTTCAATAGATATGAGGTTTAATAGCATGCTCCTAGGCAAAGACAGCCAAGACACCATGGATGCCCACGGCATCTACAATTAGCAAGGCTGCTAAAGGGATAGTCTGAGGTACTCATATTGAAGTACCACGGAAAAGAAGACAGCTCATCTTGGAAACAAACCACTTGAAAGTAAGAACTTGAGGAAGTTGAAAGAGCAGGCATCAAAATGTCGGTCCTTCATGTTTGCAATTAGCAACTGAACATATGGGGGAGTGGGAGGACTCGCTGCTTGCTCAGAGTGGAGCATCTGTTACAGAAGACATGCAGCAGTGCCAAGCTTCCCAAGTCCAAGGCACACAGATCTCCTTGTGGGGCGGATGCACAACTGTGTGTCTTGCCTGTGTGCCCCATCCTCACTATTGCATGGAGCCATGGTACTTACAAGTGGGTGACTGCACACTGATAGCTGGAAGTGGGACTTATTATGATTAGCATTGAATGAGAGAGTTGTCCCAAATGCCAACACGTCTCCTGCTTGTCTCTTTCAATCAAGGCATTTCATATTGATATTTATAACCAAAGCACTGGAGCATCCTTAGAAATGAAAACCATTTTATAAGCAGGAACTGGTTAACGTTCAACTCCCCGGCTTTGCCTCTTCCTTTTTTGGTGCATCACTCTGCTTCACATGTTTTGCAGTGGAACCAGCTGTGCCCTCCTTTCATTAAGCCCTTGGCTCTTGGCATTCACTGGAAACATTTTCCAGCTGTGAGATGAAACGTAGAAGATTTAAAATTATATAGTGTACAGCAGAGCTCTGAAGCAGCTTATTCACAGTGAATCTGACATATTCCCTGCTAAATACCACAGGCTGTAAGAAAACCTTTGAGTATAGCAACCTGGCAACTTTTTTTGGAAAATGCAAAAATGGGCCACCCAGGGATCTCAAATCTTCTGGCTGTGCTCCCCAGCAAGGGGCAAAGTCCATTTCTGATCAGAGGATTCCAGCATTTTTTGACTCATCAAGCCCAGTTATACACAGCCCTAGGACCCAGTAAAGGAAGCATTAGGCAGCAGCTATTGCCTAGGTCTCCAAGTCACCTTCCTGGTAACTAGAAGTCTAGCACAATTACTCACAAAGCCTGTATAGGGCCATCCTGCTTAGGGGTCCATGTCTTTTCATCTGTGTATCATCTTTTCTCAAGTGCTTCCCTCTCAGAACTGTAGATTCCTTACACCTCCACTAAGAAAGCACTCCTTCCCCCTCATCTCTTCCTCCCTCCCTGGTGGTTTTCTCTCTCTGTGGCTCCTATTGCTTCAGCTGCTCAGATCAAGAACGGTAATATTTTCACCACAGCTAAATAAAATACACTCCACCCACTCATTGCCAGAACTTGTCTTTAAACTAGCTGGAGCAAAAAGGCATTCCAACAGGTAAAATATTAATTTACTGTGGGCTCAAATGAGCCTCGGAGCAGTGCAATGCGCTATGAAATTGCTCAGGACAGAGCAGGTATTGTCTGCAGCTGAATACATTACACTTCAATATAAAAGGTTGGAGGTGGGCCCATTGGAAACTGCAGGTCCAGGTTTTGCATCCTGTTGTGACTGCATGCTTCTCCCCCAGGCTCACTACAGTGCCTCCCAACAATCCATGGTGCTTCAATCCCAAGGTGCTTAAAACCCAAACTCAAATATCCCTGAAGTTCAAGGTACTGAAATTCAATGGCCAAATGGAGAGTAAGCTCAGCAGTTCTTGGTCCTGAGCCCAGCATGTGGTTCAGAGACATATCTGTGTATCTTTGCTTTCAGTGTGAAAACCTCAGCTTCACTCAGTGCAATCCTTCGCTCCAGGAGGCATGCTGGTCCTTCTCTGTTCTGCTCAAGCCTGGTTCAAGGCATCCTCACCCTTACCAGCATGTAAAAAGTCAACCAGAAGAGCTATGGAAAGAACAAGAGGAGGTGTGACACATGAGCTGCTCAACACGGTCTCGCAGAAGCAAGCATTTGACAGCTTAATCTGGTGGTTCAGCGCTATAATCTAAGTTGACAACGCAGATTGCTGTTACTAAAGGGAAAACTGAAACCATGTTTTCCCAGATTGAGGAGATTAATCCAGTCAGAGGAGATCTCATTTCCACAGTGACAGCAGATGGCTCCCCGCCTCCCCCTGCCCCACAGCACATCTAACTTGCAGGTCACCAGTCAGGATTTGGGCAGGAGGGGGTTGCTCAGCGTAGTGAGGTCTCACAGCACTTGAAAGAGCAGTGACCTACAGGTTAGCCCCCTGCCTGTGGGCACAGAAGTGAGAGCGGGGCTGAGAAGCCCTCAGCTACACCCTGGCTTTGGCAGAGCATCACATATTGAGGGGAGAGCTGAACAGCATAAGCCTGTGGGAAGCTCAGGAGGTCCCACATAACTCCACCTTAACCCACATGCCCCCCTGAGAAGGGCCTGCTATGACAGGTGGCAAACAGTGGTTTACAAGGACTTTTGTGGCTGTTGGTAGCTGGTTATGCTATGGTGGAAAAGCTTCCTCCTGTTCAGTGCAATGAACTGAACCAAAGCAGAGAGACAATGTTCAACTTTGGGAAGGAAGGAGGGAGAGGTAACCCAAACCCCCACATTTATCAGCTGTAGTTGGTAGTGCTTCCTGCAGGTGTGCTTCCCTGCAGTGCTGATAGTGAGGAGCACCCTTATTCTGGAAGCTGCCAGACCTTCATCCCTGGGATCCAAGCCGCCTTGGGCTTGCCTGCACCTTCTGGCTGTTTCTCAGGCTCATTGCTCATGCTAGCGGTTTTCTGGGATTCACAGTAAGACTCAGGCCAAGCTAGACCAGATATAATTTATTCCAAGGAAATTTGTGACTGTTGTCTGATTTAAAATTTGAGAGGCTTGTGAATTACTGATGTGGAAAATGTTTTTCCAGGAATGCTTGTACTGGTCCTGTTAATCACACATGTACAGTGGTATCTGCAACATAATTGGTTCTCCAGCATTTTCCCCAAGAGAACAAATTGACTTTTACATTTTCCTAACTTGCATTACAAAGCCACAAACTAGATTTGGGGTCCCAGAGACTTAGCAGTATAAAGAAAATGAAAGACATCAGAGTGGAGTAAGAAACAAGCACAAAGAGATACAGTGGCTTGCTCAAAGCTGCCTGTGCAGTCAACAGAAGAGGGTAAATCACGTCTAGATTTCTTGACTCTAATCCAGCTGCCTTTCCATGGGACTTTATTCTCTTCACTGACAATATTACCTTTTGTCTGCATAACTTTCAGTTTTAAAAGATATGTGAACTGGATCTTATAAACCGAAAAAAACCCAAACCCAAACCATAAAAAAGGCTAGATATGACAGAGGATGCCAATGAATGCAAAAGCAAGTGCAAGGTTCAAACCATCATAGTAGGACACAAAATATAAGTGGTTTTTGCATGACTTTCTCCCAAGACTGGAAAGGGAAACATTTGACCTAATTAGATGAGTACAAATGAGGCCCAACAGAAATGGATTTCTTCTTCTTGCAGTTTATTATTAAACCATTCTGAGAAATTGAGTGGCAAATTAAATCAGTCATTGGATCAAATGTTGCATCTGGATTTAAAGAAGAAATGCATAATTTCATTTTAATAGAACAGGTTTTGCTGCTGGCATGATAACTAGGCCCAGTTAAATTTGGCAATGCAGGATGTAACTCTCAGCACTGGAAAGGTGATAACCTGTCATACCCTCTCTGTCAGTTTGAGTGGGCAGAGGGTATATATTTTCCTAATTCATAATGAGCTGCACTGAATTTCATCAGATATGGGTGATTTGATGGCTCTTGAGTGGGAGTTATCACCTCTTATTGCCCTGGTCAGTGGAAAGCTCTCAGTCAATGCTCTATTGGTAATGGACTCTATTACCAACATGTAAGAATAGGTAGGACATGCTCAGAGAGCTTCTAATTTTCATACCAACTTGCAGGTGATGTTTTTGTTTGATGTCCCGTGCCCCTGACCCAGCTCTATTTGGGCTAATGAAGCAATGTTACTACTTGAGGCCTCATCTGAGGCAGGTCTGAGTCCAAGATAAATAAAAATAAAGATAAATTTCTTTTTCCACTCACGTATTAAGGCATCAGGGAGGTCCAGCATAAGAGCAAACAACTGGAAGAGATTTGATCTGCTGTGAAAGGATTTTGTTCATGTAATAAAATTAATGTGTGCTTGAAGAATTTTACAAACAGTTTTGTATAGTGCTTAGTATATGGTAAATCCCACATGAATCTTTCCTATCTGGATTATAGGATTCTGTTAGCTCCTCCAGAGCAAAAATAAGAGCTCAACTACAAACAAGTGACAGCCTGCAGCTTTAAATATCAGCTCTGGAAGTCAGCTATTTCAGCACAACAGTTGCTTTTCTCCTCTGAAATTACAGGAGATGCCTGGGTTCATGTATGATTAACTGATCCATCCTTCAGCACTTCCTTTCCCTAGAGTGAGGGAAAGTTAAGGAGGGCTCCACTTCCAGCAAGGTTGCAAATACTGTTTTGAATTACAAAGAGGAAAATGACAGACTCTCCCTGGGCAGCCTGACGTGTTATAAATGCTTTTGTTGTAGGTATAGTCTTGGGTCTTCCTCCAGTGAATAAGAAAACCAAAGGGTTCAAAATACCTTAGCGACACAAAAAGCCCAGTTTAACTCCCAAACCTTGAGCGATTTTTCCTCTCATCCCCCCACAAAACCCTAAAACAACAGTAGGCAACACAGTCCCAAATGCTTCTGTTGTAGCTACACTTCTCAGATCATCGGAGCTCTGGGCCACAGTGGCTTACCTTTTTAAGCAGGCAAGAAGAAAGCATGGAGAAATTAGGGCAAACTATAATACATATGAGCTGAAAGCTGCTCGAGAAGCAGGATGAGCTAAGCAAGGAAGGGTTTCTCTGTACTAGTAGTTTCAAGCCATTTCTTCCTTATTTAGTCCCATTACTGCACATAGAGGTTAGGTTGGTTGTGTGGCTTGTTTGACCCTAAACAACTCTTTTCTTTGCTCGTTCACTGAGCCAGACTTGAAAAGGTTAGAGAAACACCTGGGTTTTGACACAGTCTACTGCAGGAAGTAATATACTATCAGGTTATTACTGTTGCATTAGTGAAGTAAGGCAGGGGACAAGTGGAGGAAGATTGTGCCCCATAATTTCATGTAGTATGGTTAAGAAATAATAGTGAATGCAAAAAAAAAGACAGAAAAAATAACAGGACCCAATAATCTTTCAAAACTGGTAGTTAAAGATCAAGAAATACAGAATCAAAGGGAATTTGAAGTGCCCTGCCCAACAACCAGGAATATAAGCCTGACCAGTAATACAAAAATAGCATCTTTTTATAAAATGAAAAATCTGTCCTAAGCCACAAAGCTTCAAAGCATCATCTGGTTCTTCTGTTAAAGTATCATCCTTCTCTGCCAGACACATTCCTGCTGCTGCCCTTCCAAATAGAAAAAGAGAGGGAGAAAATTGCTCAAACATGATAAAATAAACTCATAACAAAACCCACAGAACCTATAGCAATTAAAGACAAAGATGTGGAAAAGCATTCTTAGAGGGGAGGTTTGTAGTGCTTCTTCCAAATGACTCAGGCCTGTCAGTGGCCTGCAAATTATCACCTCTGAAAGACGTCATCTTTAATAAAATTACTTAGCAATTATTTAATTATTTAGTCTACTTCTTCAAGCAGAATAATTTTATAGTGTGAAGTAAAAAGATAATAATAGCTGGGTATGTGTGAGCAAGGGACCAGTGTTCCCCAGCTGTGCCTTCTTGGAGGAGAGGGCAGTTTGCCACTGCCTCTGGATTTGGGAGATTAGAGAGTGTATTGGCTTGCTACTTACAAAACACAGAAAGCAAGGTTTCATAGAGAGGGTTTCAACCTTTGCAGCTGGTGTCCAGGAACGTCTGTAGCTACTCCAGTGATGGAGGGATTCAATCTTCAGTGGCCTGGAAGTATGAGCTGGCTGAGGTATGCCACCAGGCCCCTAAGTTTAGATGTGTAATTGGGCTCCTGTGCCTTACAGGAGTGGGTCAGAAATACCATGGGGACCAAATCCTTTTAAGTTTTGTACACAGTACAAACCAGTGTGAGGGTTGTGGTCAGAAACTCTTGCTTATACTGGGTCACAACAATGCTGTAATGCCAGTCAGTGATGACAAGGATCCCAGCAAAGATCAACAGAGAAGTTAACTGGGACTCACAATCACCAAGGCATGATGATTGTGTACTGAGCTGCCTGGAAGTCCCTGAGGTGGTCACAGAAGTGTCATCGGCCAATCCTTGCTGCTTCTGACAAAGCTGTTCATTTGTCCTTCTTTCCTGTAGCAGCTTGACTTCTTACTGGATTCGAGATGTCTATACCCCTCTGCCAGTTCTTGACTCAGTCAAAGGCTAGGCTTCTACAGCTGAGATTGCCCACTAAGCTCCATTTTAAATGTCCTATCTGGGAACCTGCATTCTGCTAATAAGCAACAAGTTAAAATAATAATTAAAACAGGCTAATTAAACATTGCTTCATTGGGTAAAGATAGGAAAGAGCAAACAAATAGTTTGGAGGCCAACAACAATAATTCCCCGAGTGCAAAGAGTGGGACAAGAATGAGTAACTATCTTTCCTGGGAAAGACAGCTCCCCACTACTATCCACCCCAGTCCCTTAGCTCCCATGCTTCTGGGCCATGGAGGGAGCAAGAGCTGAGGCCATTTCATTCACCTTGCATAAGCAGTCAGGTAGAAGCTGGAGCTGATGATTGCCTTGAAAGAGCTGAGCTGTCCTTTCAACCACTACTCCAGCTAGCAGCCCTCTGCCTGCTTCCCCTCTTGCTTCTTCCTCTTCACTGAGTTTCAGCTGCTCAGTAGATGACAGCTGCATGGGGGCCCCAGGAAGACTCCTTCCCACCTGAAGCCATTTATTTCCCACACAGACTCCCCTCCTTCTCTCAAAAGCCAGACCTTTAGGTCTTTGGGGACTGCAAGCTGCATTGTCTGAGTTAGGGAGACTCATGTTTGCTGAATACCTTTGGGTTGACTAAGACTTTTCACATCCCTGATATATCTTTTCCAGTTCCTTCAATGCACCTATTTGTGTGAGTTTCTCTGAAAAGTAAATGCCCCATGGATTGTACAGGTGCAATGTAAACAAGGTATCTTAAACAAGATATTTTTAAGTGTGCCTGCTGGCTCTGCCCATGTATCCTCACTAGCTTTCTGGCTTCTGGTTCTGGGTTGTTCTTCATGGGAATCTACTCTTCTTCCTCTTTCGACCTCAGCACTAGCCTTATGTATCAGCCTAAAAGAAATTCCATATTCTTGAAGGCCATAAAGCATAATGGGTTGTCTGAAGAGACCTTGGTTTACTGAAATTTTGTATTAAACCCACATTTTCAGCTGTAAATTTTTGTATATTAGTTATTTTTATAAAATGTATAGCAGGTGCTTGAAAATACACAACAGTCAACCAAAAACTTTGCATGTGTGACTCAGCATATGAAAGTCAACACAAAACTTGGGCCCAGGGCTAAGCCACTGGCAACTCAGTGGCTGCCTTTCCTTATCGCTCCATTTTGACCCGCCCTTGCACTCTCTCCACACACTTCATTACCACATCACTTCTAACTCTGTTGGAGCGGGATTGCTGATGCTGTGTTTCCTCACAGACCTCAGACTCTCAAAGCATTTCTAGTGTTCTGCGAAGGTCTGCGTTAAAAACTTTTTAAAAGTATGGCTAGATTAGATCTACCACTTTATTCCTGTTGGCTCTCTGGCTGTGCAATATAAGCATCCAAGCTTCGAGTTAGATGGAATTACGGCATTAAGAAAAACACAAGTAAAATTAATGACCGGACAATGGTCTACCTAAAGGAATATATTTATTCCTCATGACCTTCATGCTAAACTGTAACATAAGCATTTATTTTTTCATGATAAGATCAGTCGATAGTTCAAACATACCAAAATTAGACCTCACAGAGAGGGATACTCAAGCTCCTTACTTGGCGTGACCCGTGAATACGTTCTTTTCTGAGTCCTAAGGCTACTGTAGTCCTTCTAACACACTTTCCGTTAAGGTTTTTTTCAAGCACATTCGTGTGTGGAACAGAAATGGAGAGAGCAAAAGGAAAAGTTAATGATACACCAAGAGAGCGGGAGAGAGAGAAGATAATCATCCATATTAATGCAGCTTATGCAATTTCCAGATGCTTGCTAATGAAAAAAACATAGAAGGGATGAAATTAAGAGAAAACTTAGGTAAAAATAACTGAAAACCAAGTTCACATTTGTGTATAGTTTGCTGCAGCTCAGAAACCCTTTGTGTGAACCTGGACTGATTTATGATTTCACATCAAAACCACACCAGCCAGGGGATTTTGCATGGTTAGGTTGTGAGACCAGATGATTCTCACTACTTCCAGGGTTTATGCAATTCCCAGAACACAAAAGAAAAGCCAGAGGGTGCAAGCCTGCATGAACTGACATAAAAGAGAAAATAGCAAATCTCTGAAAAGCACAAGGGCCAAGTTTTACATAGCTCCAGTTGTGAACTAGGAATTTCCACATATTCTTTTCACACTAGTGATTCCTTTGAAATTGCATCCTCTTCCTCTTCCAGCCCAGAGAGCCTAGTTACATGTGTCTTGACTCTTCTGCAACTACATAGCTTGGCTCTCAATCCTCATCTGCAAAGCTACATTAAAGTTCCCAGGAATCCTTAGCCAGGCACAGATTTGGGACAGAGGAAGAAATTGAGGGCTTCAGTGCATGCTTCAGGTCATGTAAGGCAGTAGTGATCATACAGCTGCACAGCTCCCTCCAAGCTAAGCATGGCTGTCTTGGTTTGTGCTAGGCTATTTTTAAATCACACTATGCCATTTCCTCATGCTTTTCATTCTTTTATCTTGCTATTGCTTAGAAGTGTTATTCTCATTTATTTAAATGGCTGGAATGCCAAGCAGGCACAACTTCCTTTCTAATGTATGTGGACTGCAGACTACTATTTCTTGGCTATGCTTACTCATTTCAACATGCAGAATTTACACTTCCCATGTTATATATATATATATATATATATATATATATATATATATATATAGAGC
>JAVHNF010081787.1:0-19163 GCA_034783455.1 Micropsitta finschii | reverse complement strand
AAGTATTTATTATATATTGTTCTCTTGCCTGTCAAGACAAAGGTGGCTGTCTGAGGAGACGAAAAGCATCTCTGAAGTATTTGTGATTGCTCATAAAGGAAACCAGAAGCATTTCTACCTCTCAGTTCCACCATTTGCTAAGCAGTCAAGCAGTTGTGTTCTTCAAATACACTTTCCCTCTTAAGGGCTCTTTAGAAGAAAAAAATCCTAATGCATTTTTTGTATTATATTCTAAGGTATGAGGTTTAGCACAGGGCATTTCTTGAAATCAGTACTTAAAACACAATGCAGTTACAGGCATATCAGCATGCAAACATCCCCTAGCACTTTACAATAAATCCAAATCAGTGTGACTGACTCAGAAGGATATTTTGCGCTGACCGGGGTTTTTGGTTTGATTTGGTGTTTGGAAGGAGCTTTTTGTCTCTCTTTTAGAAAACACAAAAGGGAATTTGTCACACAGACAAGGGAAGTGAACTCTGGAAGTGTAACCATGTTTTCAGGGATCTGCCTGCATCTTCTGAAAAGGGTGGGAATTTCTCTAGGCAGCTTAAGGTGGTCAATCCTGGCACAGATGAGCCTAGACCAAAGCAGGGAAATGACATTCCATTTTCCTTTTCTGGCAGCTCAGCTGTTAACTTCTGTAGGAGGTTGCACCCAGCGACTAAGTGGAGCCAAGCCCCCATTTTCCCTCTTACTCTGCTCAGGGAAACTCCAGCTCTTTGTGATGATATCCATGTCTCTTTAAAAGTATGGCAATAGCTCATTAATTTTACAAGGAGCTGAATGTATTTCTTGTTGCCAGACTGCTCCTTCTGGAATTTTAAAAGCAAGGCAGAAAGGCTTGTTACAGGGACCCTCCTGAGTGAGATCTTCTGGTTAATCTTTGAACATTTCCACAACAGCTTAAGAAAGCAAAGGCCCAAGGAGCTGAACAGGGGGACTGGGAGTTCTCTTTCAAGGAAGATGCAGCTGGAAGTTAAGATAGGACCTTGGGGATGTTTTGAGTTTCATTTCACTCCAGCTGCCCGTGCTACTAATTCTGGTAGGTGGTCCTTTGCATCCTGCATCCAGGAAAAGATCAACAAGGAAGCCTCAAGATCAATGAGAAAGCCTCAAGACAGGCATATGATTTATTCGAATCGGAAAGGCCGGGAGTTTATGAGCAAGGCAACAGTTCTAGTGACGGTGCTATTTTGTCGACAAGTGACTGCAACGTTTCTTGAAGCTAAAGACTGTCTTGGACAGGAGGGAGAGGGAAATCAATGAGCGTGTCAATGAGCGTGTCAATGAGCGTGTCAATGAGCGTGTCAATGAGTGTCGAACTGGGCAAACAAAACAAGCAGAAGCCCCAGTACTCAAAGGTGGACAGCTAAAGCCACACACACATTCCTGCATGTACACTTCAGCTATGAAATAAAATTAATCAATTGCTTGCTCTCAAAGAAGATAGGCACAAATTCACTGCGCCCAAACCAGACTGTAGAAACTCATTAATCTTTAGAATCTTGAAGCCATTTTGTCTTTCTTCTGCTTACATCTGAAACGCTTCTTTGATAAACTGCTGAAAACAAGATTTTGTTGGATTTTTTTCTATTAACAAGGCAAATGTTCCAATCCTTATTCAGGCAACATGTACAATAACAGCATTAATTCACAGGCAATAGTTTCAAGTGACAGTTGGTTTTCTTCACCCTGTATGAAAGATTTTCCCCTGAAGGTCCATAAAATATGACAGATGGCTATAATGCACAGCAGCCCCTATAAGTCATAACACAGTTTTGCCTGGAGAGTTGGGAATTAGAGATAAATGGGAAGATAATTGTAAAAATACATCGCTTTGGGAAGCAAAGGAAGAAGCTTTGCTAGACTCTGATGCAAATTATACATTATGCAAGTGTCAGGGGTTTTAATGTTCTCTTTTATGGGACAGCTGCTCTTTAACTGGTAATTAATAACTTGCAAGGGCAAATTTAGCATTTCAATCAGTACTGACTGAGAAGAATGAGTGAAATTTAACAACCTGGATGTGGAGCTCTTTAGCAGAACTGGCAACACATAACCTTCACTTAAACATTGGACATCAGTTTGGCACAAAGAGCAGCAAACCTCAGACCGCGGTTCTGAGACCAAAGCACAACTTTTTTTAAAGGCAACAAATAACTATGAAAAAATTCTTCCCTGTGAGGGTGATGAGACACTGGTACAGAGAAGCTTTGTTGTTGGTTGCCCAGAGAAGCTGTGGCTGCCCCATCCCTGGCAGTGTTCAAGGCCAGGTTGGATGGGGATTGGAGCAACCCAATCTAGCGGAAGGAGCCCCTGCCCATGGCAGGGGGTTGGAACTGGATGAACTTTAAGGTCCTTTCCCACCCAAAGTATTCTAGGATTCTATATTCCTCTATGACTTCAGTTAGACCAAGAAACATTAATGCATCTATATGGAAGACCATGTGAACATTAAGGGTTCCTATTTGACAAAGAATATCTATACTAGCCTCCTGAGGGCAGGACTTGCTCGAGTGAGTTACATAGCAAAACTAAGGTCAGAGCTGGAAGGAGGAAAGGTGTCTATGTTCTTACTATGTTGCACCTAGAAAGCCTTCTCTCCTGTTTTGGGGACAAACACTTGGTATTGTCACTCAGCTATGCCAGGCACTGTGAACCAAGCCTTGAAAGTACGTTTCTACTTTGAGAAGTCTCCAAACAGTGGACTGTGTTCATCCCCTACAGGGCTCCAAAAAAAACCTCGTTAGTTTGCAAGGAAAGGATGCATCACCAGCCTGCAATTGCTCTGTTGCTCAGAAAGCCAGGAAAGGTTCTTTGCAGACAATTCATCTCTGTCAGTGCCACGTATGTGCAGGTCAAACCTTGCCCTCTACATTGCCTGAGCAAGCCCATTTGCAGTTTCAGCTCCTCATTATTCCCAGGCACTGTGACATCTAGTTAATCCCCTGGGACATGGAGAGCAAGCATATTGCTCCATGACACCTTGCCAAACTTATAGGAAACAGCAGCCTAAAAGGGATAATTAAAGCACATAGCATGCAGCAAGCAGTAGAGTAAACCCTCAGAGTAAACCTGAAATAATCCTGGCTTATAATGAATGGCAACAAGTTTTTCCAGTGAAATTTAGAGCTGGAAGATGCATTTCCAGAGGCCTTTTTTTTTCATGGGAAGCATAATGCAAAGTAATGGGAAAATAAGGTAGAAGGAGCGAAGTGCATACAGCCATGATGTGACAGGACACTAATAAATACCATTGTAGACCCAGAAATTTTACAGGGCAGAGACAGCTCTTTACACTAAAACACTGAATTATTTCCATACTGCAATTACTTGACTGTACAAAACATTTTTACTCCTCAACCTGATTTCCCGTGTATACACAGAGCTGTAGAATACTTTTAGGACATCTTCCTACTCCTCATATGTTTTGTTTCCCACCTCTCTTTGTCTCTGCAGACAAAATAATAACTTGTTTAACAGGAAAATGAAGAAATGGTTCACAAAATCAATCTGTAAGGAGCAAAGAAACAAGTCTTCCTTAAAAAAAAAAAAAACAACACATATAAACAAAAAGAAGTCTCTGTGAAGGGGAATCATCAATTGAGAACAATAGCCTCTCAATGGGTGTATTTATTATGCCTAATGCATTTTTCCCTTTTCTTAGGATTACTATCTCACTTGGAACTGTTCAGCCTAGATTAAGCCTCACAAACCATATCTCTTTTTGATAAACAAAAAAGTGGCTTGATAAAGCTCAGAAATTGTTGGAGCAGTTCCCAGGATATGTTTATACGTGTCTGTGTGATGGATTAAAAGGAATTTTTCTCTTTAGACAGACAAATGCAATCAGTGGCTTCTGATGATACGCTTAAGTGCAGGCACCGAGCACACACAAAGTATAACCCCTATACAGAAATCCTATTACCTCCCAAGAATCCACACAGCAATGCTAACTTTGCCATTTTTTATTTAAGGCCCTTAAGGAAAACTTCTCCGAATCACAAATGTTTCCTTAACTCACTTTACTGAAGTTCTGTGCAGGAACTAAGCAACTTTCCTGGCTCTAGGTCCCCCAGGTTTGGCTCTACAATGACAGACAGGCCCAGAAAGATCATCACACTGTATGACCCACGCCATCTCCTCTTACTTACCCACACAATATCCCACCAGGTTGAGATACTGCTCTTCCTTGCAGCTAGTCCAGCACTTTCCACTGGCTAGAGTCACGTGGGGATGGCAGGTTAAGCACTCCAGATCAGAAGGGCCATGGCATGTCTTGCACGATGGATGACAGGCTGGGTAAGACAATCAACACTTGTTGTTATGCTCTTGGTATAGTCCCCCTTACACTCTCCCCTCCTCAAAAAGCCAATCCCTATAACAATCATCTACAAAACACAGACATAAAATGATCTCATAGCATCAGTGACTGTAGGGTTGTGGCTTGGAAGGCTCTTACAACCTCACTTTGAATAAACAAGATGAGAAATGAGTTGTCAATTTAAAAACATGATCTGTTCTCTGCATTAATCAAGGTATAGATCTATACAAAACAAAACATAAAGAGATTAGCCCTTTCATTTCTTTCTCTACCACATACTTGTGCACATAAGAAAGAAGGTGGGATGCACAAGGGAGATAAATTAAGTATTTTGGGATTGTATCAACATTATAGTGGCATAAGTTTGGTATTCACAAGTAGAAAGTCCAGGAATGATGAAAGCCCTCCCAAACCAAAACCTATGAAACCTGAATGCCAGGCCAGCTCATTAGCCACCCTGCCTGCTAAAAGCTCAACAAAAGGATTGCAGGTAAAGTGGTCAAGACTGCTCAAAAATACTTCACTCAGACTGCTTTTGTATCCCTCCACTTTTAAAGACCGATGCCACATTTCCATGCTGCAGATCTGAGGGAGACACAAATACTACAGCTGTAAAAAAGAAAACCAACCTTAAAACTACTTTTAAAGCTCTGTTATGAATAAAAGCAGACAACTTAAAAAAACTCCCACCTCAGGACTCTCCCAGGCTACATACAACTGCCCACTCCCCACATGGACGCCGGGTGTTTAAGACCAAACGTGTCATGTCCCACCACCTTTCTCAGCCTCTCAGAAATCATGCCCAGTGTTGAAAAGGAAGAATCAGTTTTCTTAGACACACCTGTATTAACTGAGCATTGCTGCTCAAAACCCGCAGGAGATCTAAGCTGGCAGCAGACAGAAAGATGCCTCTTTCCTGACACTGACATTTTGTTTCTAAGACATTTACATATATGCATTCCAGCACCTGCAACCCCCCAGCAACTGAATCACGTACAGCATCTACATTCTACAAACACAGATGTTTGTAGGCAGTTTCTGCAGTTTTAATATTTGCTATTTAACATACTTTTAAAATAAACTACTGTTGGAGCATAGTACATTTATGTGATTAATAACAAAAATCAGAATTTGAAGTTGCATAGGAACTTCAGGAAGTTGCATTTAACATGTATAACACAGAAATAGTTTTGAAGCACTGCAGTAAAAGGATACTGAGGTCAACAAATGGAGGAACTTTAAAACCAAATGAAAGGCTGACTTTGGGAAGATCCAAGTTATTGACATTGTAGATCTGCTTCAGAGAATGGGAGTCATAAGCTCTAATGTAAGCTTTGTATGCTTCCTGGGCTGACTTGTGAAGGAAGTAATTCTTCTCAATCAGTTTTTCCAGCTGGTGTGTGGGGGGAAACAAAACCAAAACAAAACAAGAGACATATCCAGATATAGCTGTAACAAGTGTATATAAATTATATTCAAGCAGATTATTTACTGTGGGTGTTGCAGTGACATTCAGTGTTCACTTCATCGAAACTGCCCTGTGACAGTGGAGTGCACATATGTGTATCAGAATGCTTTTATAAACAAGAGGGGTAAAAAAAAAAAAAGGTTTTTTTTTTTTTGTACTGAAACTGAATTACAGTACAAAGCCTCAGCAATATAAAAATGTACAGAAATATTAAATTGGGTTGTCCCAAACAGGTTAATAAAGGAGTAAGCAACTACAGCCACACCATAAAACTATGTGTATTGAGAATTAATGGGCAACAACAGTGTAATTTTAAGTCACACATCTAAAATGTACAATTCCATGTAATTCTATATGAAGTCTTATCTATTATGGTGCAAATGCATTGTAAAACCAGTAGTATTAATTCCAAGCCAAAAATGCAGATGCAGTAGTGTAGACATCTTATTTGTTGCAGTCTTAAGTTCCCAGTGCTCTTTAGATCCAGGTGTCTCATTTGATATTTAGCTTACATTAGTTCAGCATACTAAGTTAAGCTGGACATCATTACTTTCTAATTATTTTTAACTAGGAACCTCTTCACTGCCTCTTATATTCATTACTTCAAATTTAAGTTACTGCAAAGAAGCTTTACAGCACTCTTACCAGAAGAATAAGTCACAAAACTAAACAATAGAAATTCACATGTACAGAACTATCTACGTCAACTTTATGCTCCATGGCTATTTTTGTAGCACTGGAGCACAAACAGCTTAAGCTGATGTTGGGCTTTATTAAAACCAGCTAGTTAAAAATACACCTGGAATGTATCTTAACATCTCTAAGTATTGGTACCGCATCTCTTTCTGCTCACAGAAGCCGGAGTACATCATCTTATAAAACTTATGTTGCTCACAGTTAATCTGAACATATGTAACTATGCAATAAAAGCTGCCAAAACCCTGCTTGCTCTGCCAGACAAGAACATTCCTTCAAAAGCTGAAAGCATGTTTACATCACTGTGCTTTCGCAAGATAATGTGAAAAACTAATTCTTACAAGCCACTCTGTACTGTGCAATGATGCAAATTTAGTGCTAGGTATTAAAATTAATCTTTCATTTCTAAACCTTTTATTGCTTTACTGTTATCAAAATACAATATAATGGGAGGATTTTCTAAACTGTGTAAGACTAGCCTTCTCCATGTAAATTATTATAGATATGCAGAGTAACTGTAGTATAAAACCATTTCATACCTGAGACTGGATGTCTGAAATTTTTGACCAAGAAAATTCGAATTCACTTAATGGTACCTTAAAAAAAAAAAATAAAATAAAAATTTATACTGTAAACAGTGAATGTGTTTATGACATCAGACAAATAGAAAAAGACCTCCTGTACAATCGAAGATTTATTTTTTTTAATACCCCAGCTGTATCTGTAAGGAGTCTTTACATCAATCTGCCAGTATATTACTCTACCTTAAATGAAGTGATTAAAGATGCTCAGTATGACACTGTCACCACTTTAGCTTTGCTTTAGAAGATATACAACTTGGTTATAAGTGTCAAAACTGTAGTGTAAAGAAGCCCAAAAGAGCAACCAAGAAACTATGTGCAGTTCTGCCACATTAAAATGATTATATTTAGAAGGTGGCTACACTTCTGGAATTGAACAAAATGCAGCTGACACTGAACAGAAAAAATGAAAACTACACAAGCGATATCCTGGTTTTGATTTCCTCTGGGTGGTCAAACTCCCAGTATGCTTTCACAGACAAGTCATAGGAAATTTATTTATTTATTAGTAACACAAATTACACAGTTGCAAAGCAACTATAAATACACTCAGTATTTACCTTTGTGCTGCTGACTTTAGACTTCAAGATAGTTGTTCAGTTAAACATTTCCTAAGCAACAGAATTTTTGCTTAAAAAAATTGTTAATTAAACATTAGTTTTTGCCTTTAAAAACCTGTTGCACAGTAAGAAAAAAAAATTTAAAAATTCTAGACATAGCGTTTACCTTTGCTTGTTTTAAGTAACGAAGAAAGCCCAGTTCTTCTGGTCGTAAAATGAGCAGAGCATGCCCTCTACCATTTATACCTCTGGCAGTTCTGCCAACACGATGAATATATTCCTTTTTGAAAGAGTAAGAAGCAGAAAGTCCAATCAGTATTTAAAACACATAATAAACAAACAACTCTCCCCGTCCCAATTTAACATTAATACTGTGTAACGCATTATCCATTATTTTTAAAAACCACTTTAAATGACACAAGGATGAGGGAAAGCAAGTCCTGGAGATGCAAAGCATTAATTAGGCTGAGACCTGATTAATTTAACAGAATCCCTGACTAGAAGTATTTTACCTTTTATTAAAGAATAAAAATATTAAGTCTACTGTAACTGAAAATTAAAACTTGGCTTTTGGTGTATTTGCTGTTTATATGTCAAACCTTCTGAGTTTTTTGAGTTTTGCTTGTTTATACTGGACTTTTATTCAAGTAAGAATACTTTTAAATACAAATCCAGTTTCCACTGGAAAAGCTGCAAGGAGACTGCAATAAAAAGCTGCAAGAGATGCATATATAAACTCATACTCCTCCTGAGAACTGTTTTGTTGTTTAGCCAATTAGATTTTACATTAACAGTACAAAGAATAAGATGCAACTCTTAAAATGGTAATGAAGGTCTCAGCTAGGTGCAGCATTTCCCAGGAGCTGATGAAGTGGAAGAAATCAGCAGCTAGATTTGAATATGGCTGAATCCTGTGGCAGTTTCAGCTTTTCTTTGCAACTATGTTTGTAGCTAAGATTGGATTTGTTGCTTTCAAGTTCCTGTTTCCTTAACTTACTTTTGGATCATCTGGAGGGTCATACTGGACAATCCAGTCAACTTCAGGAATATCCAGTCCTCTGGCAGCTACATCAGTGCACAACAGTATTCCAGATTCTGCATTACAGAACTGGAAAAATGTTGTAGTACGTTTGGTTTGTTTCTGCTTGCCCTAAGAGGAAACAAATAACATTAAGGATGAAATATTAACTAAAAAAAGTGTATCAACAAATAATAAAAAAAAATAAATCTGCCCACTTGTAAACTTAAATCTACTTTCTCATTTCACATACACTGCCACTGCCAAAACCAGAAAATAATTTCGGGCACCTCTGCATATCATGGACTTGTATAGACCAAGCAGGACTATTCTGCAGTGAAGAAACAATGCTACTAGTCAACAGCACAGAGCTACATGTAGTGGTATCTCAGAGATTACAGTTTATCTTCCAAAGCATTAAAAATTTGGTTGCATAAATATTCTTTTCCAGAGAGCTGCTAAACGCCTGAAGTTCAGAAAAAGGCATTTGCAAGTTAACAATATGTTACATAAATTACAAGTTAAACAAAACCAACCAACCCAACATACTTAGAACAGTTCTATCAAAGTTCTATACTTAAAACAAGCAAAGGTAAACTTCTATCAAAGGTAAAAAAATTCCAAAAGAACAAAATAAAAAAGGACATTTGTGGTCAGCTGTAACTGTTTCCTAAAATTTTAGTTAGTTTTTATTTCTAAACTATGCATTTTGTGGTTTTGACAAAACCAAAACAAAACCAACCACAACTTAAAATACTCATCCAAATGATAAGAATTAGAATAGTAAAACCAAACATCACCCTAGCCTTAGAAGAAGCACCCAACACTTCAGGGATTAGAGCGTCTGGATTCCTCTGACAACAGCTTTGCTCCACAAATTGAGCTTTAGTGCTTGAAAGGCAACCTCTTGGAAGAAAAGAGAAAGCCTTCTACACACAGAGAATAAATTAACGTCAAGTGTTCAGCCCTGGTTTGGAAAACAGCAAGATTAACAATATTGAAGTGGTGTTATTACATAGTCTTTGCTTTATTTTCTTTCTCTACAGACTAATCAAGACCATCAGTTTTCTGAGCAGGGTATCTGCTTATTAGAAACTGGACTGAAATAAAAAAGGCAAATGTAAGGTCAGTAACAGGTTACAGGTACTATCAGATAAATTAATCAATTAATAAAATACAGGTACTATCAAATAAATTAATCAATTAATAAAATACTTACATGAATGGCCAAAACAGGCAAATCAATATAGTTGAGTAATTCATAGTGGTACTTTACTGACATACATGATGAAAAAAATACCATTAGTTTCTTCTTCCGATTCTTCTTAAGGAATGTGAAAAGCAGAAGGAATCTTTTCTCAGATGGACATACTACATATCCCTAGAAAAGTTTTAAATGTCGTTAAATAAAATAGTACAGAACAAACTTTTGCTGTAATATAATTTGCTTTGCAATACAATTACATTAGGGAAGTGTTATGTAGTGAAACGAACATGCCAAATAGTTACTTTTTCCAGCTGCAGTGGGCCAAGCCATTTGATGTGTTGTCTGTTCCTTACCTTGGTATATGAAACTCCTAAAGATGACAAACTTGGTAAGAAGCTTACTGTACTAACTTGAAATATGGAGAAGTAATATGTAATTCTCCAAACTAATGTAAGTTAGTTAGAAAAATAATTAGTTTATACAATAAAAATGCATTTCAAGAACTTTGAATTACGGACACTCGGCATGAAAAAAACTGCACAGGGTTCTTAGTATTTTTATATGATTTCAGGACTTTCATTTTACAGAATTTTTGCTACTGCTTACTCTTTTAAGGTAATACACAGCTACTAGGAATTTTATTAACAACATCATGTCAACTGCACAAACAGAGAAATTGCTACTATCTTGAAACAACGAAACAGATCTGAAGTGTGCATATATACATGTAGTCAGTAACATGGAAAATACAGTTAGAAAGACAACTGGATCTATGCATGCAATATAGACAGGAACAAACAAATCTAAAAACTGTATTAGTATTTCATGAGGTTTTAGATCATCTCTCCTTCAAACATTGACTAGATGCCTGTAACTTACTCTAGTTAGCAGACTGAATACACAGTCCTTTCAGCAAACAGTAGCTTTTGTCCATTAGGATGGTAAATACCCTTGAAGACAGTGTTTGTACAGCCCAGTTAAAACCACACATGACTTGGTATATTCGCAGATCATATCCCTGTTAACTCTTGCATTTTACCTGTTCAAGACCATCTACTGTTGCTGTCTCCTTATTATCATCAACCCCAACATAGAGTGGCTCTTTCTTCAGAGAGATCTTTGCCAGGTCTTCAACCTTTCTGGTTTGTGTAGCAGAAAAAAGCATCGTCTGTCTGCGCTCTGAAAAAATATTTATTTTGAAAGCCAGCCTCATTTTTTAAAGGACAATTCAAATATCAAGACCATAAAATCTCCAGCTGCAAACTTCCCTGAGCAAGTTGTCTACTTTTTTGTCCAATTAAATTCTAATTGAAACAATTATACTGACAAAGACAGGTGTAGCTGTGTTATGGATTGTACAGGATGGTTATTTAGCTATCAAAACACATATTCTTTCTCCCTGGGAAAACGTTTATAATCACTTGCACTCCAATTTAGACACAAAACTATGATTTAAAGAGACTAACCTTGTAATTCTAACTATAGTGATTTAATTCCCATGAATATTAAACTTTTTCTTTAAAGATCATGCTAGACACTGTGCGAGATAAAACCTTACCAAAACTAAGGTGCATTGTTACTGTTTGTCTTGCAAAATCAGTCTAGATCATACACTTTTGTGCATATGCTGTTTAGTCACATGGCAGTATGTCTGTACAGAACTTCAGTGACTTCAGTGCTCTCACAGCAGGTGTAGGACACCCCCTGGCTGCCTGTCATCACTGAGCTCAAACATATATCCTGATCCTCTATCTTTTCCTTGTTACATGAGTACATGGAAAATGCAGACCAAACCTGCTCCATTTCACAACTGCAAGAACAGTAGAAACTGTTCTTGCCAAACCACCTGTAATAATTAAATGAAAAATGGGGGAAAGGAAATTTTAAGGTAAATACTTAAAACTTCCTTAAGATACTGTTCTTGGACGTATGAAGAAAAAACTTCAACTGCAATCCAGAAGACCATTCTCCATATATAGAAGCATTAGGACGTAATGAATTGTAGAAAATAAATCGGCAGAGGAAGATGAATGAGAGAATGTAAATGTTAAACTAAAAGATCTTACACAAACAGAATTATATCCCTAAAGTGCATATGAAAACTCTGTCCTTCAGATAAATGATGTTAAATAAAGTAACATATACTAGCTATCAGAAAAAAATGACAGAGTAAGACAATGACTCTGAAGTGCATTTACAGAACTATAAAAATTAATGACTTTCCTTACAATAATTGAGCCATAAAGGAGACATAATGTTAGTCAAGTGATTTCCAGGAAAGACTTTTTTTTTTCCTTACTTGGTAGAAGTTTTATGATCTGTTTCATTTCTTCTTCAAATCCAACTTCCAAGATACGATCCGCCTCATCAATTACCAAACACTGCAAGTTCTTATACATGAAGCCTGGAGTGTTCTAGAAGATGAACAAATATGACAAGAGTCAGACAGGTACAGGAGCTTTATTATGTTTTAATAGATCAGATTAGACATCTATTTTTATCTACCTGCATGTGATCCAGCAGTCTTCCTGGTGTTGCTACAATGATGTTGATTCCATTTCCAAGTTTCTGTGCTTCTGCTGATCTGTTACTGCCCCCCATTATCAGACCATATGTGTGAACATGATGAATCATAAGTTCTTTAAGAACTCCGTAGGTTTGCATAGCAAGCTCTCGAGTAGGAGAGAGAATAATAACACCCGTTCCTAAAAAATACAACAGACAAGTTACAACTCATCCAATCCCCCTCCTAGCTGTGTCCCTAAATGGCAGCGCCACAGTAAAATTCAACTGTGAAATATGGAGTCTTACCATTTCTAGGCATGAATTTCAGCTTATAGATGAGCTCTACTGCAGGAATAAGAAATGCAAGTGTTTTGCCACTGCCTGTTTTTGCTGCTGCTAAAATATCCCTGTATGCAGCAAAGTTGGAAAAAGAAGCATTTAGTTGAGTGTACAAAGAACAATCATATTTTAAACAATCATACATTGCCAATGTAAAAACCTAACGTTGCTTAAAGGAAACCAGTACAGTTGGTGCTAAGAGCTTGGTGGCAGATGTGGTCCATGGCAATTGGTCACTATATCATTGGTGAGTGTCTTTGAGACACACTGACAAGACCAGTGAAAACACTTGCCAGCTTTCAAAGACAAATGCAAAGCAGATCCCATGAGCTTACCCTAAGTATTTGTTCACATGCAACATTTATAAAATTTATTAACCTGATTTACTGTCTATATGAGAACATATGGAGAAAAAACCCAAACCAAACCAAAAAACAAACCTACAACAGTTTAGCTGCAGAAAAGTTACATTTAATATATTTAGTTTCCCAGCAGAATGTACACATTTCAGGTCAATATCGTGATTAAAAAGCTGTATTTCTTACCTGCCTTCCAGAAGCGGCTTAATACTTTTATGCTGAATTTCAGTCATATGTGTAAAACCCATGTCATTTATGCCCTTCAATGTATTTTCACTGACAACACCGGCCAGGGAAGTAAAAGAATTGTCTTCAAAAGCACCTGAAGTGAGTGGGAGAAATAAAAAATATTAAACCTTAATTTCTTCAATTTCATCTGTCCTCTGAGATTACGCAGTCAAAACTGACCTAGATTAAAAAAAAATTAAAAAAAAAAAAAAAAAATCAAGGGATTTTTTCTTATTCCTTTCTAACATAAAATTTGAAGACGCTGACAAAATACTCTGTATTAATAAGTTCCTCAGACTATTACACAATGTACACAAATACACTGTTCCTCCATTGTGCTCTTCATTGACTTTTTGCTCTACAATTAAATGTGTATGTTTTAAAGGAGATGTTAACTAGCAATTTTAAGACTAACAGGAGTGTGTACATAATGCAGGTTTCAAAGGACAGGTACTGAGGAACAGCTGTACAGTCGACAGTGTCGCATCACCTGTACTCCAACACCTGACTTACAAAGCTAACCTGAAAACTGCAACTTGCTCTGGAAGAGACAGACCTTAGATTTTTGCACAGGCATTAAAAAGCAAAAACCAGATACCTGTTACACCTAGTGGTAAACTAGGCACTTCATCCTCTTCCCCCTCCTCCTCTTTCTTCTCTCCAGAATCCTGCTTTTCTACATCTTCTGCATTTGCAGATTCATCTTCTTCAGTTTTTGCTTTTTTAGTTTCTGTACCTAGAGCATTGTTTTACAGAAGGTGAGTTATGAAAAACTTGTTCATCATTACATTTTGTTCCAGACAGTGAACTTCTTTAGTCTGTAAACCACACATAAATGTCATGCTTTTTTGATGGGGTGGGGAAGGGCAGGAGAAGGGGAGGCAAGGTTTCTAAGGAACCTTCTGAGGCAGAGCACAAAAAAAACCCTAAATTCCTTCCACAATCCAGTTCCCACAGTAAAACTATTAAGCTTAATGTATATTCTTTGACATTTTCTGTGGAAACAAGATAAACTATTCTTAAACTTCAGTTACAAAATCCTTTCCAATCTGTAATGTAGACATCAAGTTTTCATCTCAGTTTGTGCTCAGGACATGTGATATGTAATGTCTCTGTCCTAAGTACCCGAATCCTCAGAGCATGAAAGCACCTCTTCATATTCATAACCATAGTGCGTGCTACAAAAATCAAACACATCAGGGATAGAAACTTCAGATATGTATATGTGTATGGGTACCTATACATACACATATATAAAAATATATACAAATTTAGCCACATTTATGGGATGCAATTTTTTGGGCTAGCTGCCCAGTAGGCTTTAGTTTCATAATACGCAGATGTTACCAAAGGTTGGATGCGTTTCTAAGAGGCCACACTGGCTGTACATCCAAACACAGGAAGCACCATGAAATCTCTCAAAGTTCCACTATGAAACACAGCAAATATGTATTTGCTTAATAAACAAGCAAAACATCCATACTACATGTTACAAAGCACAATCCCATGCAACAACTGTTTCCTATCGGTTTAGTATGTATTAGAGTTCAAATATTACAACCGGAGTAAACCCGGCAATACTGAAGACCTCCAAGGTTTTAAAGTATAGCCCATACCACCGCAAGGCCTTTCTTACTGCCCAGCCGACTGATCCGCTCCCACAGAGCGGAAAACAAAAGCAAGCGCTTTTGTGGGTCTTTAAGAGTAACTCAGCCCTGGGAGGCAAGCTGTATTCGTTAAGATAACCCACCTTCCTCCACAGCAGACGCTGCCGCTTTCCTCTTTTTCTTCTTCCTCCTCTTCTGCCCGTCGCGAGGGCCGGTTCCATCCGCGCCCTCCCCGCCTGCCGCCGCCGCTTCCTCCACCTTCTCCTCCTCGGGAGGGCCCTGCGATGCCGTCTCGCCTGCCAGAGGGGCGTTTCGGAGGCAGAAAGGATAAAAAAAAAAGTAAACACAAGTCAGCGACAGCTCTGCAAGCGCTCAGCCCGGGGAGGGCCCCCACGGCCCGGCCCGGCCCGGCCCTGCCCAGCCGTACCTGCCCCCTCGGCCGCCCGCAGCTTGAGGTTGCGCTGCCGCAGTTTCAGGTTACGCTTGTGGATCTTCCTGCGGAGCAGCCGCATGGGCAAGCTGCTGGCGACGACCGGAGCCGACATCCCGCCGCCCCGCTTCACGATCCCTTCACACGTGGGGCAGCGGCACTCAGCGTACGGAACCGGCCGGAACACCTCGCCGCCCGCGAGGCATTACGGGAGTCCCACAGCGACACCCAGCGGCACGGCGGGACAGAGTCTGCTGTTCCGGACGCGGCCAGGAGGGGGATACCTCCTGTATCTGTCCCGTCCCCTGCCCCTCAGCCAGCGAGGGCGGAAAAAGCCTCGTTTATCCTGGGGGATGGTGGTGGTGTTGCCGCCGTCTCCGCCGCAGACATCCCTTATCCCGCAGTACCGGTAGTGTTGCCTCTGCTCATGGTTACAGGTGTGTAACTGCAAGCGGGAGTGCGAAGCGCTCCCTGCCATCCACCTGTGCGGTTCCAAATCTGGTACCTCTCACCTGGGAGAGGTGGTTTGGGGACACCCCGCATGTCCTCTTGTGTGCTGGCCAGAGGGGCTGGGGACACCACTGTGTGCCCCACCGTGCAGGCCGCAAACTGTAGGCAGCAGCTGAAAGTGGAGATCGCCACCGCTGCTGGCTGTGCTGGCATCGCCTGGGGATGCAGCATGCAGCGGCGCAAACTTTCATGCTACTTCCAACACAAAAACTGGTGAAACTTTCAGGCTTGCAGAATCCCCAGCACCGACCCTGGGGATAAAGCTCACAGCCGTGTTTCCAGTGATGTCCTGCACCTTTGTTAGTCACCTCGTCTGCTGTCTGTTCCTCCTGATGGGTGCAGAGAATATGGAAATCCCCTGGACTTTCACCAGCTTGGCAGTGATAGTGAGTGGGCCAAATCCGGGACGCTGTCATTTCCAGGGCACAGTTTCTTCGTGCTCTGTTAGGCAGCGCTTTCCAGATGGCCAGCTGGAGCTCCCTTCTGCACTTCAATTCCAGTGGCAGGTAGTGTGACTTTTCCTTCTAAGGTCCTCCTGCTGTTTGGCTCCGCATCCTCTTCCAAAGAGTAATTCCTGCAGGCTAGAGTGCAGAATGCCTCGGCCTTCACAACCTGCTTGACCAGCAGGTGGCACGAACAGTACAGGAGTTTACAGCAAATCGCTTTGATACCTTAACCCAATAACCACCATGTTCTTAGGAATCCAAATGACTGCAAATGGTGTAAGGCTCAGTCTGCAACACCGTGCTGTAACGCAAAATTAACTGCAGGACTGTTACTATATTAATTTCAATGTGTTGAGTGCATATAATATATATATATTTAAGCTACTGATATTAGAGATGAAACAAGTAAGTTTTCACCATTGTTTTCCAGCTGTTGTCTTGCAGAATATGAACCACATTATCTTGTCCAGACTTTCAAAGACTGGATAACAGGCCTGGCCACTGGCTTGTTAAATTGTGAGGGTAGCTGCCATGTCCACCTGCTGTGCTTGAAAATACACTGAACCATTCTCAGCAAGAAAGGCTTGTGGTACAAAACTCTAGAACTCTGTTCAAGGCTGAATTTCAAGCAAGTAAAAGTTCCTTATCCAGCTCAGTATAATTTAGGTTCTGGACATATTTTCTTCCTGGCTACCTTATATTGTGTCCGCAGAATATGTTTTCAGGTATACGGGTTTGCTCTACCTAGTCTGTACTGATTTATGGGTATGTGACTATGTTTATTACTGAATCCAGATTTCACCCAGGTGGTGCTCTTTTCTGGAATATGATTATTGTGCAGATAGAATGAATTAAAAATCTGGGGACTGACACTAATACTTGCACTTAGGGAGAAGAAAATGATGTTCTTCGGGCACATTTTTATCATAACTACACATATTTGTGTCTTAACCAGTAGTCCAGTCCCAGGATCATCACTATTTTGCTTTCAATCACATCATCACACCCCCAGCTCTGCCAAGAATTAGGACCTGGAAACCCTGGTCAGGTAAATCACTAAATAAAGAACTCACCTCAGTGTCTGTGTTGAGTCCTGGCTGTCTTGGCAAGTCCTCATGAAACTACATTAGTGTGGCACAAGGCCCAGATTGATAAGCTGTCCTGAGAAGTTGCGTTAGATCCCACAGAGCAGAATATATTGCCTATGTCAGTTGGCTATTAGCAGCATGAAAAGAAAACTTTGTTGTGCTTGTAGATAAATTATGATCTTGTGTCTGTGTAAACAGATGTTATGTCACTATGTATAGGAATTCAGAAATTACAGATTTTAAGTGTCAAAGTATCATGTGCTCAAACACTGCTTTGCCTCAATTCTTGTAAAAGATACTGCTTAGAGTTACCAAAGAAGTGTGCTGCTCTGAAAATTTCAAAACATGTTTTATGAGCTTCTTTCTTTTTGTCTTTGTTTCTTCTTCCTGCTGGAATTGCAGAAAGTCAGAAAAAATAAAGACTAAAAAGGAAATAATGATAATTTTATTGTGACAGGTCTAGACAATAGTTTAAACCACTAACTCGTGTTTTTTCTCTGAAGTATGGCATTTCTTAGATATCATATGAATTCCCTCTAGTACATGTCCCACTTCTGTCCAATAGATTAATTCTTAATTGCTAAGGCAGTTGTTAGGATTTTCTCAAATGGTTATTGAGTTATTGTCAAAATGTCCCAAATTTTCTTCACATGATCTTGCAGGAAGGTATGTAGATGTTTTGGGTTAGCAAAGCCTTGATGGAGCTGAATAAGTCTGTATTAGATACTCTGAATTTATCTCTGAAGGTTAAAGTCACCATTTTATCTCCAAAGACAATTCATCATTAAAGCCAAATTCAGAATCTTTGCTTCTACTTACCATTAACTAACACCTGTTTATTAACAGTGTAACACAAAAATAGATGTTGATTTCAGTTGTTTCATTTCAGGTAGATGGTGATAATTTATACAAAAGGTGTTAAAATCCCACACAGAAAAGATCATGAAACGGAAGTGTGTAGACATTTTGGATAATTGAGTTGTGATGCAGAACTGAATTAAGACAGACAGGTATTATTTTCAGAAAGCAGAATCTCTGAAAAAATGCTTTCTTGATGTCTGCATTGAAGATGAAAAGCCACCACTGATGTCATTTATGAACCTCTGTACCATCAAGATGGAAGGCTTGAACTAGAAAACTAGAGCTTTTATTGCCTACAGCCACAAACTGGAAAAGCTTTTAAATCTGACTTTTCATTTTTAACAGATTATCATTTTCCCTGTTAGATTAAATGTATCTGTCAGACAGTAGTAAGTTATGGATAGCGACTTCATTTAAACTCTAGTGTCAGATGCCACTTTTTTTTTTTTTTTCAAATGTGTCTAACTTCCATAAGAAAAAATCTATAAATATGCAAGTGGAATCTGCAGAAATGGTATAGTGTGATGTGTCTCTGCCCATGGCAGGGTTTTAAAACTGGATGATCTTAAGGTCCTTTCCAACCCTAATCATTCTATGATTCTATGAAATAATCAATTTTCCAGTTTGATTGACACGTATAGTTCTGAAATCTGGACTTTAGAAGAGAAAAGTTACCCACACCTGAATTGAGGTATACAGTGTAGATTTGTGCAAAGCCTTTGACACTGTCCCACACGATATCCTCGTCTCTAAATTGGAGAGACATCAATTTGATAGGTGGACCACTTGTTGGATAAAGAACTGGTGGGACAGCTGCACGCAAAGAGTTGTGGTCAATGGCTCAATGTCCAGCTGAAGACCAGTAACGAGTGGTGTCCCTCAGGGATCGGTGTTGGGACCGGTCTTGTTCAACATCTTTGTCAGTGACATGGA
>JAVHNF010081778.1:10711-20845 GCA_034783455.1 Micropsitta finschii | reverse complement strand
GTGGTGGGTTGGTTGGGTGTAGGCCATTGGGTTGAGGGTGTTGGGTTGGTTGGGTGGAGGCCATTGGGTTGAGGGTGTTGGGTTGGTTGGGTTCAGATCATTGGGTTGAGAGGTTGGGGTGGTTGGGTGTAGGACATTGGGTCGAGGGTGTTTCTGGAGGTGCAAAGTACGCCCAAAATGGACAACTTTTTGGACGCTTCAAGCTCACTGAAACGCTTTCGGAAGACACTTTGGCTGGACGGCTGGTGATGACCAAAGTCAACGCTGTTTATTTATTGCCTGTCACTAAAGAGAAGTCAGCACAGACCCAAGGAACCAAAGAGAAGGTTTATGAAGCAGCTATTGAGGAGAAAACAAAAGATTATATCTTCTTGAGGGTATCCAGGGAATGCTGCGAAGAGCTTAATCTTCGGGCAGATTGTGAAATGCAGGTAAGTGAAGTGCTTTTGGTGTGCGAACTGTTTGCACTGTGTCTGGTTTGGCTCCACCCAAACCAATTGCTTTAAGATATGAAAAGGAATTTTATTGTCATCATACACAGACAGCAGAGCACGGAGGAGAATTTCAGATAGGTGAAATCTTTCTATACATGAATATACACACACACACATATATATATATGGTTTGTACATATGAGTCTTACTATTTGAAAATTAGTACTTTAGAACTGTGGTGGTGCAAAAACATGTTTTACTAAATGTAATTTCTGGCAAAAGTCTTCTGATATATTAGGCCTCCTTGTACATTTTTGCTTGCATATCTCATGGTTTTCAGAGTTCGGTTTGTAAGGTGACTTGGACATTGTTTTATATTTCTGGTTCAAGCACAAAGCCCTCTGTGGACTTGCAAATGAAAGCTTTGTCTTATTTTCCTGCAGGTAGGTGTTTGTGGATAGCTCATGGGCTTTTCTCCACTAGACCTGCCCAGTCTCTCCCTTCTTATCTAAACCCACTGAATATATTGCTTACTCATTCTGCCTGGACTTCTCTCTGGCTTAGTCTCTCTGATGTGGCTTCCATCATTATGTCTGTCTTTGCTGTTTTCACCAGAGGTCTCAGGAGCCTCTTCTTAATGAAGTCAAAGGAGGGAGTTAATCTATTTCTGTGTTTTTATCAACAAACCAACCCTACAAAAAACAAACCCTAACCCAAAACCCAGCAAAACCAAACCAAAAACCTGTGCTTCTCTTGACATAGTCAGCTCGGTCTTTGATAACTTGCACCTTGGACTCCTTGTTTTATATCTTTTCAGTCTTTATGTTTGTGTCATTGTGGGTTCCATTATTTGTTCCTAGGCCTAAGGTGAGATAAAATTTTAATAAGGTTTCTTGAGGTTACAGCTGGGCCTTGTGCTGCTTTCTGTACCCATACTGGAACAAGGGAATATTGTCTTTTCAGTGGAAGAGTCTTTAACTTATAGTACTTCCTTGATGGAGATGGTGAGGGTTGGTAGGTAGGAGGCACAAGGAAGGTGAATAAATAGCTTTATTATGTATGTCCTGTGCTTCAGAAAGATAATAATACTTGCCTCCATAGCTCTTGCTCCCCTTACACTTCTATCCAGGACAGATATTTATCTATCTTGGAGGCATTCGGTCACAAAATGAGGATTTGTAACACTTTTGCTAGAGAAAATGGTGTGGGCAGGAAGATCAGGCTTTTGATTACTTTGCAGTTAACGTGACATGGGTGAGGATACTTTAAATATTAAATATTGTGTGGGTTGCAAACAATGAATTAGATGTAAATGCATGTAAAGGAAGACAAAGCTCTAATGAAATTAAATACTTAAACTCCTCACCCATCCCCAGTGTGTCTGCTGTGGAGCTTATGATTGATCTCGTTACCAAGCAGAAATAACCTCAAATTAAGGCCACTAAAATTGTTGGAAAGGAATGTGTTTTCACCAAAGGATTATCTCCTCCCATTCATTTTGTTTTGGAGAAACATATGCAAGCATCCTAATGTCTTAATTTAACACGGATAATTGGTCTGGGAAGACTTATGTTGTTCTGGGCTCTTGGTTTTGTGTTTGTTTTCTTAAAACAGTAATTAAACTTACTAATTGATTCTATCAGAAACTCCTCTGGAATGCAGAATGAGCTGGAGCTTCAGAAATGGCTCATTTTGCTCTAAGTTGCTGCCTCAGGTGAAGCTTTATAAGGCAATCTATTCTGCATGAAGAATTGGGCCTTAAAGTTGCTTGTAGAATCATTTAGTACATCATACGTGAGTCAGTGAACTGGTGGTCAAATCCTTAAAGTGTTACCTATGTTTTAAGGAATTGTAATTGTGAGAAAACATTTTCTGGTTAAGTAGTAACTGAAAATTTGGAAAGGGATCCTCAGGTTAGAACTAAGGATGTTGTAATTTGGATTTATAGCCTTTTTATTAAAGGTGTTGGCAACTCTGCCTAGTGGAGTTAGTGTTCCCATGGGATTCTCAGGCACTGACAGAATTGCTTCCCTTGTGGTAGGTTTTGGGTAAGTTGAGTGGATTGCCTTCTTTCCTCTTGTAATAATTCATCTTGAAAACTTTCTCATCACTTGTTTTCCTGTTGTTGGCTTAACTGTAATAAATACACAGTTCGGCTTTTATCGAGTGCCCCATTCATGAAGGTAGGATGGAGTGAATGGATGCTTTAAATCCCCTGGCTGCTGCTCTGCTTGGGGACCAAACTAACATGCAACAGTTTTATTTTTGGAGTGTTTGTTTTGTGTCCTCTTCTGCGAAACTGGCAATGGATTAACTTCCTTTCCTACTGTTTTCGTATTGTGGGCTATATATTAAAGCAGGTTACATGCCTCTCCTTTACAGATGGCCTCATTCAGTACTCTGCAACTGCAAATATAACTTACTTGATTCCATCAAAACTGGTTTAAAAACTAAACAAATCAAAAGCAGATGGTGAATGCAGGTAGATAATGAGAGGTATTTAATGCGAGGCACCTTGCTTGGACTCCCAGAAGGGACTATTGAAGTGTCACTCAGATGAGCATCACAGGTTTTCTGTATTTAAATTATCGTTGTTATATTGGGTGTTTTGTCAGCCTTGGGCCTAATTGAGCTTAGATATCTTTCCTGTATAGATCAAACTATGAGGTTGGGACCATTGCCGTTCTCGGGGAAGTCTTTTCCAAACATCTGTGGGATATGATTGAGTGGACAAATTGGCTGTGGGTAAGGCGGGGTAGGACAGAGCTTTGGAAGGAAAGGAAGCTTGAGGTCCCCCTTGGGCAGGATGAGCTGGTGCTGTCATTCCTGACAAGTGCTAAACCCCACTCTACTCTGAAGACCACCGTATTTACTAAGGTAGTGGATAGGCATATCCACATCCAAGTTAGGCACATCCAAAACTACCCAGTGGAGCAATGGGGAAGAAGATTCTTAAACGTTCATATGTCCTATTTACAAAACTTCTGGCAGTTACAGTCGCTTCAGTGAACTCTGTGCTTAACTTGTACAGATTTGTTACTTGTCCTTTTCTCCAGTATTAAGGTTCTACATCTTGCTCTAAAATATGTTAGTCAAGATAAATATTTAATATCTTTATATCTGCCAGGGTCTGAAAGTTAAAGGCTACGTTCTGCACTGATACAAGCAAACGTTGTTTATTTATAGCAAAGCTAGTGGTGATTTTACATGCTACATAATAATGTAATATTTAAATATACTAGAAGGTAAATGCTGAGAGCTGTGTTTTGCAAATCCTTTAGAGATAGATTAAAAAAAAAATCCCAACCCGAAACCAACCAACAACTAAAAATATGTCAGTGACTTGAAATTCTTCAGCACCTTTAGGTGGTTTTATGCTGCTTTATATTAGTGCAAATATATGTCAAATTTTGTATAAAGGCTTCTATGTTAGTTGTTAACATGTAGTTCTTGGGTATAATGCTCTGCACAGATGCATTTGGGCTTGGATAGATTAATAAATGCAAATTTAAATATGTGTAAATGATAATTTGAGTGAACTGTTTTTATGAACTGTTTCCCCAGGAGCTGCTTTTATCCCATGTTCACATTTACAATGTAGTTTTCTCTTTGCTCTTTTAGCATATGTATGTATAAACTAATTTCACTCTCCATTGTTCAGTTCTGAATTTAATCAGGGATGTTAACATGCTCTTCATGTTGTTTCTGGTTTTGTACCAGAGTTTTGTTGGCATTATCTTTTATTTACTAGCATTATAACATAAGTAATTGAGAGAACAAAAAAATGAATGTATTGATAAGCAATGAATTGTTAGAAAGTAACTTTCAGAGAGTCCTAATAACTGAACATAAATAACAAGTTATGTTATTGCAGAATGTTTGACTAGAAATAAATAGTGTTTGGGGTTTATCTCTGCTGGTCACACATCTGATTTATGTCGTCTGTTGAGCCGTGAAAATTTCTGGTCTGTTGCCTTTCTGAGGTTGCTCTTACAATAAGGGATTGGAAGCTTCTGTTTGCAAAAACAATGGTTTAGGACAAGAATATTTTCTGCTGTATTTTTTATATTAAAAAATAATTCCAAGAATATTTTCCCTTTATTTTTTTTTTCCTGAAAGTACAGTGGAATCTAATCTTAAAAGTCAAACAACAGAATTGCATTAGAGAAAATGCTGTATTTATCTTTGCCTCACAACAACAATAAAAAGGAGCAAGTTAATTTTACCACAGATCTTTTGATTGAATGATATTTTCGGCTCTTGAGAGTCTGAAGTTTGCAGGAAGATAAAAATATAGCATATGCAGTAAAGTCATGAGTGTTTTTTTAAAGTCAGTAAAGTAAATGAGTGTTTTCTAAATTAGTCAGCTTTGGTTCACCTCTTCGTTTCTTCATTCATTTTGTGCTGCAGGTTGAACTTCAGTTTCAGTTAAATCGCTTACCCCTCTGTGAAATGCATTATGCTTTGGACAGGATTAAGGACAACAGTATTTTATTTCCAGATGTCAGCATGACTCCCACCATCCCCTGGAGTCCCAACAGGTATGAGAATGCAAACAGTTCAATATCAAAGATTGTATGGTGATGTGTACTGATTTTCTCATAACAGATGGCTGAAACCTGCCCTGGAACAAGAAACCTGCCTTGCTGCTCTTTAATGGTGAGGATGGTTAAGAGAAGGGAGTGAAGCTGTTCTAAAGAAAACAAGAAAAGTGATTCTCTGAGGACCAGAATCTGTTGATTGGTTTTCCCTGCAATTGAGCTGTGGTTTTATAGGCATTGCAGTTGCACTGCAGCTGTAGAAAGCAAATCTGCTATTGTTGCTTACTCTTCTGCTCTTCACTGAAAATATGTATGATGCTTTATAGGAATGAAAATACCAGGTCCAAGGAGTTTGCTGTGAAGGATCTCAAAGAGTGATCCATTAGTACTTCTGGAGTTTGGTGCAGTGAGCCCAAATTTGGACATACCACTGAGGGTATGACTAAGAAAGGTGTGGGAAGGAGCATTAGAAGGACCAGCATTGCACTTGCAAGCAGTCCTGAGATTCTTTGTATACATGTCTTACAGTTTCCTTTATGAAACTCTAAACCTCTGTGTTCTATAAATACTTATAAGGAAACTTAAAGCTGATGCAGTGATGCAGTGAAAATAGTTTGTCTTGAAGAGGAAACTTAGGGAAGAGAAATGCGAGGCTGTGTTGCTCAGGGAATATGGGCAGTATTCTTGCTGCATGGGGAAGGGTAAAAGAGGCATGAGGTTTCTGTACTTAGAAACCAGGGAAATGAGAGGTATGTGGAACTGATATCTTGTACAGCATGCAAGGAGCTGTGTGGTGTCTTGAAGGTGAGAATTAAGAGTGGTTGTGATATAGCACTAATCAGAAGATAGCTCAAGGATTAAAAGGAAAAGGATCAGGCCAGAAACCTGAGATAGCGAGATAATGTGAGACAAAAATTACTGGAAAATTTTAGCTTGTCTTTGGAAGGGTAGGAAGAACAGAGACAATAAAAGGGTGGGAGCAGTTTTCTGGGTGGGGATGATTGCTGCATGCATCAAGCTTTGACAGTACGGGCAGAAAGAAGGGAATAGGTTTTGCATAGAATTATTATTACAAAGCTAGTGGTGGTCAGTGACAATCCCCTGGCTTAGTAGAGTTTTGAGTGAATCTCAAGGGAATGGTGTTTAAGAACAGGTTGGAAGTTAGCAGTGTTTTCACTAGAAAGAAGGTAAGTCAAGAAAGCGAGAACTGTTATTTTCTCCGTAGTTAATATCATTTGTGTAATGTTTGATAATTTTTATATACATAAATGATAGTTATAATGGTTGTAGTTCAGTCTCAGTAAGTGTAATAAGCATGGTTTTTTCCATCTGGTGGCTTGGTTTATCCTACCTGGAGAATCAGTACTTCCAACTGAAAACTGTCTTTTCCTGTTTTTCTTCTGGTTTTGCTCCATGTCCCTGTTGCTTTCCGGTATTTCTTAGAGTCTCCTGCCAGCTCGTTGTTCATAGCTTTCTTAAAAACTGGGAATTCAGTCAATTCCCTCTTGATTTTACTCCTTGTTACTAACTACTGCTGAGTAGATACTTTTCCCAGTCTGTAATAAGCACAGTTCTTGTACCAAAGCAGATCACATTACTAAACTATGGCCATATGTGCAGAAGTGACAGGTGGTTTATACAATGCGTGTCTACTTCTAAATCTGTCAGTGGGAATATTAAAACTGTGTCTACAGATCTTTAACCTCTTATGCTCATTGGAATTTTCTGAAAGTATCTTCTGCTTAATGCTGGTTTCACTAGCTAGTTACAGCAAAATCTCTTCTTTTAGGCTGCTTTCCCATTAGAAGTATGTGCATTAGTGATTTAAAACAAAAGGCAAAGAGAAGGCTGTGGTTATTGGTAGCTATTAAGTTTTGTAGTTGTTTTTTAATTTCATCATGGATAAGTTTTACCAAGCTCTGGGGTTGTTTAACTGTTGACTTTTAAAGTTGACAATGTAAATACTGCAGGAAAGAACCATTACTGAAGTCACATTTTTCATATTAATAGTAGAAAATTGTTGTATGGTTACTTGCCTTTGTTATCAGGTGATGGTGCAGCATCTACTTTTTCTACTACGTGTTCTATGCAAGTTAATTACTGTTAGGTGAGATAATGTAAGTTGAGAAATAGATTCCTTATGAGAAAACAAAACCCCAAGTTATTTATTGCAAATACCAAATCTTTGTGATTACAGCACGTGATTGTTTTGCTGGATTTGTTGATTTGCTTCATTGTGACTCAATGCCACAATCAATACAGTATCATATAAGCTATTTATAGCTTTTAGAAATCGTATTTCATTTCATTTCTGACTGACAGTGCATTGCCATAGCTTCTGTTTTTAAACTCTGTTGTCTCCTTTTGTACAGACAATGGGATGAGCAGTTGGACCCTCGACTAAACGCTAAGCAGAAAGAGGCTGTTCTGGCTATCACTACTCCACTTTCAATACAACTGCCTCCTGTTCTTATCATCGGTCCCTATGGGACAGGAAAAACCTTCACTCTGGCTCAGGCAGTCAAGCACATACTTCAACAGCAGGATACTAGGTGAGATGGGGCACTAAATACAGGGTGATACTTGACTAGCAGAGATGTAGTTTTTTACTTAAAAGGTAGAAATGTAGAATTTCCATCCAGCTTAAAAACAAACAAACCCCAAGCCATCCGTCATTGTTTTGAATGAGAAAGTAATTTTATAGTCTTAGCCTGTAGTTTCCTTTTGGAATGAAACTAATGAAAATGGACAATATGTAGATGACTGTGATTTGCTCGACATGGAAAGTTTGGCAGTATGTTAGATGATAAGAGCTGTTGTGTACTTAAAATCAAGTCTAGATTAATAATCACAAAATAATTATTAAAAAACTGTTTGAATTTCTCCTAACTGAAGAATTTGAGTTAAAGGGCTCAACCATGCCAACTATGGTAGGTTAGCGACTAGTTTCATTAAGAGAAATGTGCAGGAAGATGGCCACTGTTTCCTTTTTTTTGTATTCTACTGCTTTGAATTGTTTTCTGTTTCTTCATTGCTTTTTTATTTGCACCATTTATTCCAGCAGGATTCTCATTTGCACCCATTCTAATAGTGCTGCTGATCTCTACATAAAGGATTATTTACATCCATATGTAGAAGCAGGCAATCCCCAGGCAAGACCTCTCAGGTATTTTTTTAAGGCTTATTATGTATCTATAAAATACTATTCTTAAGAAAAGGTGTCTATAAAAAAAGCTTAAAGAACTTCTAAAACATAAAAGCATATTGGCATTACCAGCAGTGCTTTTAAAAACATAGACTAAAAGGACCGTGAAACACTGTCAACGTAATTTTGGGTCATTTGTTAAATAAAAATAAAGACATCCTTTTTTAAGCTTTTATTATTCTACTGATAAATGTGTCTTTCCTAATGAGCAAACTTTTGATATGCTCCTCTAAAAGCTACTATGATAAAATCAAATGCGCTTTAATTGTATTTTAATTCCAGAACATTTTGACTCACACTTCCAACGATAGTTTGGAAACTGGGGGCTACCCACCTGGCTTCTTGAAGAATAACTTTGATGTCATAGGAGCTACATATTTAGAGAATCATGTGAAAGTAGTTTGGCCTCTTCTGATAAGTCAGGTTGAAGTCATTGTGTATGTGGTTAAATGTACTTACCTTGGGGGTTTTGGGGAAGTAAGGGGAAAAAAAAATGAAGAGGTGGAAACTTGAGGAGCAAGGAGGGTAAACTTGAATAGAAATAGTTAAGGAGGGTGTATTTAAAGGCAGAAACCAGCTCCTGGGAATATTTTGTACAGTAATCGCAATATATGCAGTATAATGCTAGGTTTGGATGTGTCTTTTTTAAACTATAGGCATAATTTTCTGAATGTCAGTCTATGAGTTTAATATATTACTGAGAAAATGCCTCTTTATGTTTACTTGTTAGCTGTTAAAAGCCATTAGGGACATATAGTTCATGCAATGTTAGTAAAGCCAATGGAGTTATGTGAAAGGGGTAGATTTACAACGGCTGTAAATTCTCTTAAATTTGGTAAGTTATGTTGCCTTATGACATTTTACCGACGCTGAGGATCTGGCCAAGGAAAAGAAGGCAGCTTAGTTTGAATAGTTACTTTTGATCTGCTTGCATTTCAACATAGATTGTCTTAAGGCGGTTTGTAAAGCACTTTGTGATGAAAAGCATTATGGTATCTTAATTCTGTGGTGGGAAAAAATGTGTGTAACCGACACTTTTGGGACTACTGAATTCCGATTTAACAGAGCAAGGAGTTAAATGCCTTTTTTTTTTTTTTTTTGTGGTTGCCAGGCTTTTGCTTCTTTTAAGTGCTGCATTCAACTGCATAGTCCAGTCTCAGAAATACTTATGAAAAGCATACATGAAAGTGGTATTTTCCTTATGGTTAAAATATATTAGTCAAGGAAATCACAGCACATCATTTAAAAGCCACTGAGTGCTTGCATTTAAGTATGATTGTCATAGTATTTGATAGGAAGCCTTCAGAAAGTGCTGCTGTGGATTGTATGGTATTGCTCAAATAGTCATGATACCTTTATAAAAAGTTCTCTAAAATGGAGGCATATCTGGATTTGTGTGTATATATATATATATTCATGGATACACAAATATGTATGTCTTCAAATAAAAAATATTACTTCTAATTGAAAGGAAGATGTTTGAAAGGTAAACACGTATTGACCTGATCTGGCAGGAGTTAAAGGGTTAATTTATCTGAAATGAAAGCAAGAGCTATGCGAGTCTCCTAGCATGAAATGAATTGTGGATCTGTTACCTTGCCTTTTGACTCTTAAGATATATTTCCAAATTAACATCATTACTATTAGTGTAAACAGGGCTCTTGCAGTATTCTAAAGGAGACATCAAGTGGAGCAGCAGCAGTTGATTATCAAAGCTGGATGTGCTACTCGCAGAGTTTGTGTTTCTAAATGGCTGAACAGTTCGCTTTATATTTTTTTCCGTATTTACTCTACAAATGATGAGTTGGCTTAATTGTATCCTGGCTAAGAATGTTTCCATAGCTTAGTGGGGAGCACCATAATATTTATGTTGTTTTTAAAGGAGGAGAACTAAATTATCTAACACCCACTGAGTACAGAGAACTGTGTAAATATTTCTGTATGTTTCTGTGGA
>JAVHNF010081778.1:0-10706 GCA_034783455.1 Micropsitta finschii | reverse complement strand
CGTGCACTAAATAAATTACCCTGTCAGTGATGCGACATCAAAGTTTGAAGCCTGGAGTTTGGGTATTTTTGTGTAAATATCATATTGTAAATTCATATCTTTTTTCTAACAAAATAACTTTCTATGCCCTTTTGAAAATGCAAAGTCAGAACGAACACTGAGAATTTATGTCGAGTCTAAGTTCTGCACCTAAATAAAATACCAGTGAAGCCTGAAGGCTAAATTCTCGTAGTCCTGCTGCCCATAAACAAATTTGTACCCAGGAAAAAAAAATGCCCTTGGGTTTGATGAGATGATTCAACTGTATTAGGGGCACACTCCAAACCCTGACTCTTGCTGAAGAAACTTGACACTGAAAGGATTTTGTTCTACTTATGTAAATTAATGCAGATGTGTTTCTGAAAGAAACAAACCCCAATCATAACCTACAGTTAGGAGGAAAGAGCCTTCAATTAAGTGCTTCTGTTAGGTGCTAAATGCTTAATTTTCAATGTGGAGAAGCAGGGACCTTTAGATGGTGAGTCAGAGCCAGGGGCAGGGAACACATTCCACTAGACCAGGTTGTCCAACCTGGCCTTGCACACTTCCAGGGATAAGGGTATCTACCCTCCTAAAATCCTCAGTCAAGACCTAGGGAGCAGGTAGTAGCAGTTTCTCTGTATGTTCCTGGGCATACAGTGGTTGAGGTATCTGCTGTTCATTACTGTTATTTTACTTGCGTATTTCAAATCTAGTTGCATCCATATGCTGGTTTTTGTATGTAATACTAGGGAGAAAGGAAAGAGGTTGATACTGCTTTTATTTGCAATTTTAATACTTTAATTTCAATTTATGCCTAACATGTTATTGCTGACTATTAATTCAGCTGTGTCAGAAAATAAGTTGATTCTATTTAAAATCTCTCAGCTGAAACCTCTTCAGTTAACCTTTTAATTCTTAACATGCACGTGTAAGTATGGCTATAGCTTGAAACCAGGTAGCTTTAGCATGTGGCTGTGAGATTCAAGAGATACCCAGACTATAAAAATTAATCAATAGGAGCAAACCAGAGTTTGAATTGAAATTAAACAAACAAACCCCACAACCCAAACCAAAAACCCAACGGGATTTAAAGAACCGTTGCCCTCTTTTCCAAATTGGCTGGAGTAGTTCTTGTGCTGAAACTGGTGTTAATGCATCTTAGCAAATGCTAGTTTGAAAAAGAAAGAAATCACACTTTGGCCATTCGCTTATTTTCTTGAAACTCTTAACTTTTATCTTATGCCATTTTCAGAAGATTGATTTAAGGAGGTAACTGTCAGGTTATAAGACAAGTACTTCACATGTTTTCTGTATCCCTGGGAACATGCTTGTTTGTGAGAATGAGCCTCTCTTTAGAGGTAAAGCAAAAGAAATGGAAGAGGGAAATCAGGTACTTTTCAAGTTTTCTTTAGGCTTTTTGGGTCTACTTAGAGATTTTTGGGGTTTTTTTTTAATAGTCTTTTAACAGAGGCATGAAATCAGACTGCTGGATTCTTGCTCCTCTGAGCTTCTGTGTTCTTTTTGCTTGAGGGATTTCAGGTGAGAAATAAGTGCACAAAATCTAAGGAGCTGGGATTGGAGTTTCTCCAAGAAGAGTTCTTTGGAGCACAGCCTGAAGGGAGAATCCTGGTATTTATATCAAGAGCTGGGAGGAGTTGTGTTTTCCAGTTCAGAACAGGGAAAAAAGTTTTGAAGATCTTTAATTTAGTCCCTGTTCATTCTTGTAAGGAGACATGAGAAGTAGAAGTCGCTTTTGTAGGACAGGAGTGACATGAAACTCTTGTTTAGCCTCCCTCAGAGGTTCTGATTCTAGGCTCCTGCTTTACTAACTTGCAGAGCTGTATTTTAAGTGATTTAGAAGCAATCCCAGGCTGAAACATGAACAAGAACATGATTTTGAATCTGAATTACTGATCTAAAGTTGCTACTTTTGCAAATAGTCTGTTACACAAATTGATACTTCGATAGAACTTTACCAATGGGGGCAAACCAGGAAATATTGGGAAATACTCAATTTCACTAACATTTGATAGAAATACTAGGGCAAATTAATGTAGTAGCTGGAAAGTTGATGGACATATAGGTTAGCTGCCAGGTTGTCCCATTCTTTGACTCATTGGCTAAAGACCCACAGAAATGAAGGCTTTTGTTGCAGATATCCAGATGCCACATTCAGAAATAAAGGTGGTATGAATTTACGTGTGAGATGCAGGTTCTGCGCATGTTAACTGAGTATTAGGAAGTACGGTGGATATATTGAGTACTTTTGTTTGCAGAGGATTGAGTCCCAAACGTATAATCACCTTGATTTCCAATAGTAACTTCCCTGCCTGTGCTTTGGGTAAACCTTAGCCTTCAAAGTTTCATTTTCTTCTGAACTGAAGTCTTGATGTGAGGCACATGATGTGAGAAAGTGCACAGTCACGTGAACTGTGGCTGGGTTTTGGTTTTGTTGCTGCAGTTTTTGCTTATTTGATTAGTAATTACTAATTTAATTAGTAACTACTAATGCCAGACTGCTTGCATTCAGGTGCTTTGCTGATGCAGGTATTATTAATATTAGAAGATTGGTTGCTTGTTTAATCAGAAGTTAAGGGTATGTTGCAGGGAGAAACGTTCTGGTTTGTGGCAAGCTGGTAAAACCCAGTAATAGGTTCCTCTAACTTCAAGAAAGAAATCTTAATAATGAAATTGCAGGAGACTTTGTTAGCCCAAATTGTACCTGAGAAAGAAATCTCTTGTTCAGTGTGGCTTACTTATATCCCGACATTTTCGAAGTAGTCACATCTGTCAGGTGTTTTTGTGCCAGGGGTGAATAATAGCTCTGGGATAGCTTTTTGATCTGACATCAAAATAAAAGAAATTAATGGGTAAGCAGCAATGCAGTTTGAAATGCTGTCAGCCAATCTGTGAGTCACACATAGGTGAATTTTGGTAATAAAAGACCGTGCATGGTATAATAATGTCTAATAACCATAATATTTTGCATTTCAATAGCAGCTTTCATCCAAGAATCTCAAAGTGCTTTACAAACATAAACTCACAATAAACTCATTAATCCTCAGAGTGCTCCTGTGAGAGGGTGGGTAAGTATTGCCCTCAGTTAAGACTGAGACATGGAATCATATGAAAGCTGGTTGAAGGCTGGGATAAATAGAGCAGGCTTATTTTGCTCCTGCTACCTATTAGGCTGTGTTGTTATGTTGATGTAATAACAGTCTATCAAATAAGGCTTAGCAGTTCAGTGGCTGATAAGGAATAACATTAGAAGGTTCTTGTTCTAGGAGTGTCTCAGGAGCGTGGTGTTTGCTCCCTCACTGAGCCCAGGCTTAACTAGCATTAGTTTTGGTCAAAAAGTGTCAATTTTGGTTGTTTTTGTTGTCAAATTAAAAAGTCCTTCAGAATATGCAGGGGCCTTTGCACCTCTCTGCATTTCATTTTGTTCTTCCTGTTCAGAATGGACATTGTATTTTCACAAGCCAAACTTATAATAACCCTAATAATTGTTTCTCTCACATTGTATGGGACTGAGCTGTAATTTGCAAACGTGGGTGGACATGTGAAATCCAAACTCCAGCCACTGCAGTGCATTTAGGTGCATAATTACGCTTTTCCAAATACTTGATTAAGAATTTGGAATTTGAAATAGTGCAGGTGAAAATAAACAATGAATAGATAAACCAAACAGCATTAAATCCCATATTTAGAAGTGAAATTAGTTTAAGGAATATCATCTTAATTTGATTTAGAGTTAAATAACTTTAATTCTATGTATTAATATTTCTACAATAGTTTCTTGTAGTTTAAAGGTTCTGCTTTAGATACAGTTTGTACTAGATAGAGATTATATTCTTGAGGAGCACCCCATAGAGAAGCCCTTTGAAATCTTTATCCAGATCCTCTGCTGGTGGGCTTTGGCGTATTCCTGTATCCCTCTGTGGAGTTACTTCAATTCCGTTTTCTAGGGCATAGCCTTTTGGTCTTCCTTGTTCCTCTTCCATTTATCTAGACTGGCTGTAACATTTCATCACTTCTTAAGAAAAATTCATCATTGATCTCATGATATGGTGATTAAAATTATCTTGTGTGTCACGGAAAGATTAAGTCCAGTGCTTTGCTGGTAATGTCCAGATTAATCTTAGACTCCAGCCATCCTTTTGGGCACTGTTTTCTCATTCTTTTGTAGAGTGCATCGTAATTATGCCCCTGTGTGATGGGCCAAGATGAATTTACTTGCATACAGAATGGATATACTGTTTGCTTCTTAGATCTCAGAAGGCATTTGCTGTGTGTAAAAGGAAGTACAGGATTTTATTGGTGTCTTTTGAATTGATTTTTTTTAAGCTCCTATGGCTGCAGTTGCTGAAATGTAGAGAGCACTGCAGCTCCTGCAGGTCCAAGACTATGGGCTGTATTTATATTTCAGCTGAGGACATACTTCTTTACAATGTGTTTATTGACAGCTTAAAATGAAATAGATGTTGATGTGTGTGTTGCAGAACTTAAATGTATGAAGAATTTACGTATTTCCATATCTGAATTAATCTTTGGTTGCTCTTCATGTATGTAGTATTGCACTGCAGCAAGTAATGTAAGCTAAATCCAAGGCATTTTAGCATATTTTCGCATGTTATTCTGCATAGTTGTGATGTTTTCTGTCCTCAAGATTACATTTAATTACCAGAAAAGAGAGTATTAGCATTCGAAATGTTAGGCTGTCACCGTGTTCAAACTGTATAGAAAATAAGTCCCCTTTTTCTTTTCTAGGGTATATTTCAGAAATCGCTGGGTAAAGACTGTCCACCCAGTTGTGCATCAGTACTGTTTGATTTCAAGCACACATTCCACCTTTCAGATGCCACAGAAAGAAGACATTCTTAAGCAACGAGTAGTAGTCGTTACTTTAAATACATCACAGTATCTATGTCAACTGGATCTTGAACCAGGTAAGATAACTTCTAAGCAAGAAGAGTCCATGCTTGAGAATTACATTCCTCTTACCAGTATCAGTTTGCTACCCAATGTTAAAAAATAAACAGTGATCATCTTAAAATGTTCTTGTCTTTTCTTTTAATGAGTAAATGTTTATTTCAGTGCTAAAACTCTGGCATTAAATCAACCTTTGGCTTATTCTGGCTTTTACCTGATTTAAAAATAAAGAAGCATGATCTGTGATCTGGTGTTTCTGAGATCCAAGATGGAGAATTCTGTTTGAGATTCTGACTTTGACTATAATGCTCAGTAAGGTCATTACTCAGTGGAGCATGTAACCATATATACACATGGAGAGCTTGTTTTCTGAATTGTTTAGCTTTGCAAAGAACTCCTGCACATACAGACCTATGTGTTATTAATGTGATTCTTCCAGGCTTGTTTTCTAAACTGAAATGTATTAGTCTGTTTTTTAAGGGGCAGAGGCTCCTTAGGGTTCATTGTTTTCTTGATCTCCAAACGAAATCCATCTGCTTTTTGGAGAAGGTGGGATTTCCTTACAGAAGTTGTTATGGTTGGCTTTTTATGGCTGCATTTGTTGCAATAGAGAAAAGTAGTACAGAATTTATGGTAAATATTTTCAGGTCTTTAGATGGAAATAAGTCCTTTGTCAATGAGCTGTGTACAGTCATTCCACAGTAATGTGTGTGCAGCTGTATGAAATTCATGTTTTCCAAAGAAAATTGCTACGTTTCTATGTATATAATCTTAATTGGTTGGTACACTAAGTCCTCTAATACTTGGTTTTAAACCTTAATATATAGCAATGTATAAAACCACATCTCTCCTATAGCTACCCTGAATTTACATTCCATAAAGTGTAAGCCTACTGTGTCCCAGTTTTTTTAGATTTTATGTTATCCAGCGCATAGATTCCCACCCACCCCTCAAACCTTTTGGTCCATTATTATCATAAGATTGAATTTAGATTTTCCTTTAACTTCTGTTTCTTTTTCTCCCCTTAAAGCCTGTAACCAGCAAAGTGCTCAGGTGTGTGTGCAAATTTAATGGGAAATGCAGTATATGAAATAGCTAATAGGACTGAAGTATATGAGGAAATCTATTTCTTTGTCATCATCCAAAGCACTTCACGCCTTGTAGTCATGATTTCAGAGTTGAGAAACCTACTGAGGGAGGTCTGCCAAGAGACATTACCTTTTGGTATAAAGGGAGCTCAGATAAAACACCAATTTAACTTAATATGTATCAGAAGAAAGAGGCAGAACTGTGGGCTACTGCTAATGTCGCTGGCAGTCAGTTTGACCACTGGTCATTTGATGGGTTTGAGAATTGTTTGTGTGGTTTCTAGTAGTTGCTAGAATTGTGTAAGACACACTGGATTTTTTTTCTAGTTTTGGTTACTGTCAGAATACAGAACTTCAAGTCCAATTTCTTGTTTTATTATCACTGTTTATTTTCTCATATTTCAAGTTCCATTTATTTGCTGATATCTCTGGTTTGCAGGTTTTTTTACACACATTCTGTTAGACGAAGCTGCGCAAGCTATGGAGTGTGAAACGATTATGCCTCTAGCATTAGCTAATAAAAACACAAGAATTGTCTTGGCTGGAGACCATATGCAGGTAAGAGCTGTAGAACTGTTGAATGCCAAGTATATATGTATGTATTTCTATTTATATATTTAAGTTAGTCTGCTCTAAATTTCTGTGGTGTGTAACATAGACTCACAGTATTTCTGCAAAGTGAGAATATGCTGTTGTCTCCATTTTACAGTAAAGGAACTGAGACAAAAAGTGAGTGAGTTGTCCAAGGTTACATAGGAAATCTGTGATAGAACAGAGCTGGGCCCATTCAATCACTGATCTGTATGCAAGTAAAATTTCATTTTAAAGGGGAAGATGCATATGTTTTACCAGCCATATAATAGATGGGGAAGCCAAGGAAAATCCAAGGGATGTTACTTCCATAAAGATATGAGGATAGTTATTGTTACAGTCAGGGTAAGAGTTTCTCCTACTCTTCATGACTGGTATTTCCTGTTGATATTTCCAAGAATTGTAGAACACAGAGAATATGTATTATGGTTTAGGCAACCTTTTTTTACTAGAAGCATCATAATCTGGTAAGGATTTGAACAAGTAAGAAATAGGAAACTGAAGCTAACCAGTGCATTTATGTTACTGCGGTGTACCTAGCCAGGGTATATGTCTTCCAACTATGAATGTATAGTTAAAGTAAGGTGGTTTTTTTTTAATTTTTGGTGCAAAATAGATGTGTTGGGAGCATGCAATTCCAAGTCCACATATTTAGTTACATTTTCTTTGTATGTGTGTGTCTATTACAGCTCAGTCCTTTTGTCTACAGTGAATTTGCCAGGGAGAGAAACCTTCATGTCTCATTGCTTGACCGGCTCTATGAGCACTACCCTGCAGAATTTCCATGCAGGATCTTGCTGTGTGAGAACTATCGCTCCCATGAAGCTATCATCAAGTAGGTGTGAACTTTTTCACTGTATCATGTGTTCCTTTGACTGTGAGTGAACAAAGCAGCTCTCGAGCCCAGCAGAGCTGAATAAAGAGAGAAGCATTAAATGTTTCTATAATGTAGTCTAAGTTCTTTCAGAGTTAATCAGTGATTTTTGTAACTAGGTTGAAATTTACTCTCCTAGAACAGACGCCAGGGGTTCAATCAGTTGTATTACAGACCCCTCATTCAGGTGGGGATGCTTTGGCTGCAAGACGTGCATGCTAAGCCAAAGAACAGTTAACTTCTTCCCCCCATGTAACTGTTAAGCAGTATGTTGTATAGCGTTTGTTTATCTTTGAACTGGTCTAGAACTGTAGAATTACTGGGATGGATTATCTTAGGATGGTAAGCTATGTGCACTGTAAGGATGTACAGCCATGAACAGAAAAAGTAGGTCAAATTTTGGGCACGTTTCTATCCTGTTGTCTTTTATTACTTCTTTCAAGACACATTAATCAGTGGGTTTGCATTTTTATGCTATGGTAAACTAATGGCTGCTAGTGTAATGAGCTCATTCATGAGCTGTGCTGGAAAGAGTAAGTGCAATCATGGGGAAAAATGCTAAAGTTGAAATCCTGGCTCAAATGTATACTGAGGAATGTTATGTTGGTATCCAGTCATGCTAATTACGTTATGACTGTGTTCAAAGCAGAAGCATTTAAGTGCTCTAGGGAATTAGAAGTGAGAATGTAACATATTTGGTTACACAGCTTGATCTGTCTTCATTTTATGGACTTTGTCATTATAGACTGAGTGGTGCTAAATATTTTACGCATTTCTTGAAATTGTAAGTTCAAAATGAGAGAGGATCTGAAAAGGAAGGGATTGTTTCAGCTTTTAGTTAGAGGTCACTTCCATGAAGTTTACCTCATGAAAATTCACTTCAGCAGTTGGAGCTCACAGTGAATTCCTAGAAAAATCCACTGTGTGTACACTGATTGCAGAAATACCACTGGGGCTAGTTAGCTGTATAATGGAAACCCAATGTGCCTAATTCCACTTGAAAGTGTTGCTGTGTGAAGTGGAACCTGCTAAATACTCCGATGGTGGTCCATTTAGTTGATTCTCAACTCTACTTTTTAATAAAGTGATATTTACCCTGACAAATGGGACCATGGCATGCAAGAAAGAAGAAAGTGTAGGAAGATGGTTCATGTTGGACTCATTAATCATGCTTACCTAAGTAAAGAGACCAAGAGAAATAAAGTTAAAAACAAGCCATTAGTTCAGCCTTAGCTATTTTTTCTATTGGAAAAAACTTTCCTTGTAGAAACACTGTTTTATTGTTTCATGAGAACTCATAACCAAGAATTAATTTGCAGAAGAAATTGTTACCCAACTCAGTCCACAGAACAGTGGTATATTCTTCAGGTATATGTGATTGTATATATTTATCAGTGAGATGTGCATCTTTTATTAGTGGGCTCATATGTAGACTCCACATTTTATTCTGTTTTGTCTCGTTGCAGCTACACATCTGAACTTTTCTATGAAGGCAAATTGATGGCAAGTGGAAAGCAGCCAGCCCACAAAGATTTCTACCCTTTGACTTTCTTCACAGCACGTGGAGAAGATGTGCAAGAAAAAAATAGTACAGCTTTTTACAACAATGCAGAGGTAACTCTTCTTTGGCTTTATTCATGACTGTTTTCTTAAAGCTCCTATCCTCCCAGCTATATTAATTTATGCTCAGTGTAGGTGGAAGACATAAAATTGTCCTCTCCTAGGAGAGGGGAACATGGAGCATGCTAAACTTGAAGGAGTGAACATTACAATTGTAGTAAATATTTCCACTAATTTATCTTCTTTTTCTTTGCAAATTGTAAGCTGCATATAGTTCTCTCAGGCTCATTCTTCAGCATGTCTTTCCTCATAATTTCTTGTGACATTCTGGTGGATGTATCTTAGCAACTGAGAGTAACTGCAATTTGAAGTAAAACTTAGATTTCTTTGTTGTAGAAATGTTCCCACTCAGAGTCCTCTGGAGTAACATTTCATGTTTGCTTTAATATATTTAGGATCGGTGTCTAACCGATCATGTGCAAATAGGATTTGTTTTTTTAGGTGAGAACTTATTCTCAGTATGTTTGTTTCACATGAATGTATATGTGTTCTTCAAAATGTACATACATTCTCATTCCTTCCCTTGAATTAAACCCAACAAACTCACAAAACCCTATACGAAACAAGCACATGTACCTCAACTCACTCCACCCTGACTTGGTAATACTTGTTGTAGTGGAAGATGCCTTTTTCCAGTCACCTCAGGGGAGGATTGACTAAATTCCTTTTTTCCCCACCAAAAAGATGTCTTAAGAAATATCCTTGACATTTAAAGAAAACCCAAGAAATACCATTAATATTCTTAAGTTGAGGAGGAATTACTACAGAATTTAGGTTACAGCTTAGCAGCAGTGTTTGTTATGAAGCACTGCAGAGTTCTCTGTTTCCCCTTTTTGATCATGGTGCAGTTCATCTGATGAACAATCTTAAACCTTTTTGTCGTTATGCTGCACTTGTTATGCTTTCTTTGATGTATTAAAATATCCACTTAAACAAGAAGCTCCAATGACTTGTGGACACATCAGTGAAAAAAAACCTGAAGGCACCTGACTACTTTGATTAATCTACTTGGATTGCTTTGCCATTTAAACATAAGTTGGGAAAACCCTAAAATATCTTCAGTGGCCAAGTAACTGTCTGAAAGTTGTGAGTCATTAGTAGCTAGAGGCAGGAATGAAGGACAACAGCTGCTTAAACACCAACATGAAAAGCTGGAATTCAGATGATGAGAGAGATTTTTGCCGTTTGACTCTTAATGGACATTTGCATTGGGGCATCTTATGGTTCATTGGTGTCTCTGTTAAGTATTAATCTGGAAAATGTGCTTTCTCTTTTTGGTCTTAATTCTGTAATTTCCCTATATGGTGCTATTGCTGAATACATAGCCAGAAGCTGTAGGCTTACAGGGAAGCTTGCCAAAATACCTGCAAAAGATAATTTTATTTGTGCTACAGTTTTTATAGATATCAGGGTTTATTCTTATATTCTTTGTCAGTAGAACTAGCTTTTAAATGCAAGAATTTGTGTTGCAAAACGTATAGTCAGGGCTTTCTCAAAACCAGCCACATATTTCACTGCCCTTTGAAAATCTGAAATGGTTCAAAATAAGCTATTAGACTTTTAAAGCATTAAGAAAGCTTTCT
>JAVHNF010081747.1:41997-54148 GCA_034783455.1 Micropsitta finschii | reverse complement strand
TTAATTTTACCTTTTTTAGGCCTAAAAATATCTTACAAGATTCTTTCTCGTGCATTTTTTTTTAACAAAAAAAAAAAAAAAAAAAAAAAGGAAATACTTGCTATTCCTAAGCTCACAGCTAGTGAGAGCACTTAGAAACCAGAGAGAAACTGGATCAAGGAAAAAGTGAAAAAGTGCTGCTGTAAATCAAACACAAACTGAAAGGTGGATCATGAAATTCGTCATTAAATTAATAAATACATTCAGATTAGCCACTGTTCTTGGATATTCAAATCTCGACACCAAAAAGAGGAGTTTCTTCAAATCTAAAGTTGAAGGCACTATTTAGTTCAGAAAACAGGAGATGATATTCAGAAAGTAGATGAAATTGCAACATGATATTTTTCCCCCTCTAAACTACATATCAAGAATAAGGAGAACACTGAGAAGACATCCAGAAGGAATAACATTTTAGACAGTCTGCATCTTCTGCAATGCTCAGGGTCTATCAGTGACAAACGGGTCCACTTTTAAGGTAAGGAATTAAGAAACATAGTCCTTCATAGAGAAAACAAAACTAGGACCATATAATGTGGACCTTGGAAAATATGATACAGCCAGAAAAGAAGTGCTTCATAGCAATGCTGATTCTCTAGGAAAGCCTTTTTTGGAGTACTAGGCAAGCCCACTTTTAAGACTTCCAACCTTATGTACACAGATTACCCCCCTCCCATCTGTCTGCCACTTCTGTTTCCAACTACACCAATCCTCCTAAGAGGAGCTTGAGAAGAACCCAAAATACTTCAGCCACATTCTTCCAGAGAGATGCAAGACACAAAGCCAGTGGCTGGCTTTGCAGTGACTATGCCCAGTAAGCAAGAAGGTGAGTTTGTAACAATATGGCTGGTAGCCTGACATATAAAGCTGGTGCTTCAAAAAAATAGCTCCCTTCACTCACATTCAAGAAACTAGACAAGAAAGAAAAGGCTACTCAGATTCTACACCTAAATCTAAGCAGCACAGTAGTAGCAGATGGTACACAAGCACAGCTTTGTTTATGTTTCAAGACCTACTGTACACTTAGTGTAGCATTTGTTGATTTTAATTACTCAAAACTGAAAAGAATGACTTCAAAAACAAGAGACTTTGATATGACCATGATAAGATTTGCTAAAACAAGTTTCAAATTTTTTAGATATATTTCCTATCACAGACAGTAGCGTAGACTATGAAAACATTACACTTCTGTTTCATAAAAAGATGATTGTGCTGAATAATTCTGGTGTGGCCACGGCGCTCTGAGTTTCAGACTAGGGAAATTCACAGTTAAGTTTTAAATCCACTTCCAAATGATTGATTAGCAAAGATGTAATGAGCTAGGAAGAAGTAAAAGTCCCATCTACTGATAATGTTTATGGCCTTGGTAAATTACCCACTCTGAAATAAATTCTGGAAAGCTGGTCATTCTGATCCCAAGATTATAGGTTATTAATAACATACAGGAAAAAAGGACAGATTATAGAAGGCAGGGCTTCAGTAATGACCACTTAAACACATGCATAGGATATCTGGAAGCTCAGAAAAGAAGCACTTAAGGTCTCAAGAACATTCTTCTCCTCCTCCTTTCTGATCACAAGCCACAAGCATACTTACAACTGTCATAAGCAAACACCAGATACTTACATTTCCATTTGGAAAGGAAGGTAATGTACTGACTGGCCAGCTCACAAGAGCTGGTGGAGCCTCCATAATTTCACACTTTGGGTCTCTTGCAACAATCATCCTAACAGAATTCCCACAGTTTCTCAGCACTTGGGCAACTTGTTCACTGGTCATTCCTTGCACATTAGTCCCTCCAATCTGTAAGATGTGATCTCCTGTCCGGAGCCGCCCATCCTTCAGACATAAATAAAATTGAAAAATAAAAGTGTTACCAGTTTATACAAAAAAATACCTTTTCCATTACAAAATTTGAGTGTGTACAGGCATCTTCGTGGCCACGGGAGCAAAAAAAATACCATAAAATTCACGACAAAGGCAACGTACTCAATAATTCAAGGAAGCATTTGCACTGCCACAGTAGTTAACAGCGGTAAATCAACCCTTTCAACACTGAGTAAGATATACAAGTTGAACAGCACCATTCCTAAGTGGTTACTTTTCTCACTTAGGAGAAAACAGACAGCAATAATGTTTTATAATCTCACAGTTTATGTATTGCTCTTTCATAGAATATTCCTCAACAGGTAGGGGTTAGAATACAAAACACAGCATTTTGATTTAAGACTTCGAAGAGTTTTTCCTAATACTCCTATATGAGCCTGGCAATTCTTTTCTCATATGACTAGCTCCAACGTGGGTGAGTAAATCCACTGAAGGTAAGAAGACCCCACATAAACCACTTTTTACATTATAATTATGATTCATGACCTCCATCATCATTCCTATAATAAGCAAGCATTCATAGGACCAAATCCTCAGCTGGTATTGATCAGCACCACCTTAGATGTGTTCATTTATACTGCACTCATAGCAGAGTTTTGCCCAGAACTAACTCGAAGTCATTTCCAAACTCACCCAATTTTAACATGGGTATATGCTCATTATTTCACATGTTCTTAGTGATGTCTCATTCAGCTGAGAATGATGTGGTGAGTTCTTAACTTACATCCTTCATTTGTAGCCAAAACACTTTATTCCTTACAGCAAAACAGGTGTTACACAGTAATTAAAAAATACTCATTTATAGATGACAGGTTCAGAGAGCAGAAGCCAAGGAAAAGCCAACATTTTCCAGTAAAGCTCTCTGAATCTCCAGATTTTGTTTCCATCCTATACTAGAGGAAGCACCTCTGCCACCTACCAGATCTGCATGCGTTCCAGACCTCAAACATTATAACTTGACATGACCAAATTCACATTAAAAATCCATATGTTTTGTTATTGTACGTGTTCTACTCCTAAAATGTACCAACGCTCAGCACTGAGTCTCTAAAGATTAGCAATCAAAGGTTGCAAACTGTACCTGTGCAACTTTAAAAGGTATCAATACCTATAAAAAGCTTGCATCAATCCTAAGGGTCTCCGTGAACTGGTGAGACAGCAAGGCAGGGATCAAAACCCACTAAAATCAGAACATCTTCAGCCTATGGAGTGAAATTTGCAATGCAATTACTTCAATTGTTTAATCTGCCAGGCAGATTCTCTTGCCTGGCAATTCATCTGGAGAGTTTGTCTCAAATATCCCAAATTCTATAGAGGATGTTCAACTACTTCCAAAACTTTTGATATTTTCAGCCTTTGGTCAGTCTTGGGGAGAACAAATAATCTGAAAGTATCTGAAGGTCAGACAACTTTTCCAGATTTCTTCACGCTCAATGTTATAAAAGCCAGAGCATGTCTGAGAAATAACTTAATTCATATCAGGTGCTGACTTTTTCCTCAATCATAGCTTCAACATTTATTTATTAAGTATATGTTGGCATTCAGACTTTGATGCTATCAGCTTCCCTTTGTTTAAGTGTATTAGTTTATTTTAAGACTGTCAAAACCAGTTAATTATACTCTACAATCAAACAAGAAGTGACATAATATAACAAATTACCCGATCTGCTAATCCCCCAGGAACAATTGTTCTTACAACTACTCCACTCGATTTTCCTCCTACAATTCCAAAGCCTAATCCTGAACCATCGTTAATCAGCTCAACGTCTTCAACATGGCCCCAGTGAATCTGCAATTAATAGAAACAGGAGATTTTAATTTCAGCTGATCTTTAATGTTTCTCACTTTCACATGTACCAGGAATGAGAATTAATCAGAGCAATTTTCTCCCCCTGCCCCACATATTGGAGATCTGTTGGATTTTGTTCAGTCAGCTTCATTTCCTTATAAATACACAGTGGGATTTCTCATCTGTTTTTAAACATACACTTTGTCCTTTGCTTTCAGGATAACAGGATACTAGGAAAAAAAGCTTGACTAAGAAAACCCAATTTCAAGATTTTCTTGCCAAAACGAAAACTATCCTTTTACTTTTTCATAAATCATGAATATTACAAACAACAGAGAAAAACAGAGGCTTGCACTGGCCTAGTTTTCACTTAGCATTGCCCAGATTCTTATTTCTGTTATTTCACTTAAACACTCTAAACACCACCAGTACACGATGAATTAATAGCGCAGTACGATGTTCTGCCATACTGAATTGGAAGCATGTTTCTAAGCTACACTGTACCATGACCTTATGTTCTACAAGACAATCTGAAAATAACAAAGCTGTTAAGCAACCCAAACCCAGCCAATGTTTCTGTCAGATTAGTATCTCATAGAAACCAAAATGGAGCAAAGTAGGCAGATTTAAGTCTTCTGTGAATAAAGGATTTATTAGCATACTGAAAATCTTTGCCAAAGCCAGTTAAATATCATAAAAGAAGTTTAAAGACCCCCCGTAGAGAGATATATTTGTATTTTATTTTGTTAGTCTGTTCAGTGCAGATCTTTCAATGAAAAAGCAGTTAAAGTTTAATTCTTTAAAATTTTCGGTGCAATAAACAATATTGATTATCCACTAAAACCTTCAGATTTCACTAGCTCTGGAATAATCATGATGGAAATAATTACTGAGAATAAGGATAAGCACTGCTCTTAAGCAGATTTTCATCACAACCTACTAGCATAATAAATTAAGATTCCAATACTGCAAACCCTGGATTTAGGTGTTCAGTTCGACCAAATTCAGTGAAGCCACCTGGACCATATGGTTTGAACACAGATGGAAGTTCAGCCGTAGCTTATTACATGTCCCAGTGACAATCTCTCCTTGGTCAAGGAAACAAAAGGGTTCACGATAACGTAATTTGTAGTTTAAAGCCCCCCCCCAATTGATAAATAAACAGGGATTGAGAGGTTCTTCAGCAGATACTTTTTGTTTGTTTTTAAAGCAAAGACAAGGCTTTTTGGTTTGAGCAGATTAAGTTTAAATTGGTTGGGGTATTTAAAGCAGTATGCAGGACAGGTTATGTTTACACTCTAAGATGTAATGAGAGCATCTTTAATTGCTAAGCACAACTAAGTTTCAGCTGGGTATACATGTAAAACTCTTTACCCAGCCTATGCTGAACAGACCCTGCTGCTAAGAATATGTTGAGCTACAACAGCTTCTGCTATCCCCTAAAAACCCAGGATCTATTTTATAACAACCTCACACAGCATTGCAAAGGCAGCCTTATACTTATTGCATGATCAGTCTAAATGAAATGTCATCACATAGAAAATCTGATTAAAGAAAAAAATCCCTACATGCAAAGCTTGCTAACACAAACATAACCACACAAAAATATCCAGCATAGCTCAAAATCTGATTTTGACAGTATTACAATAACTCACAGTCTCAGGTGGATATATATCACTTAATAAGACAGCTGAAGTTCTGCTGTTCCCTTGAACTGGCTCCCTAGCCACAATCAGATGTAGGGATCCTGTGGCTTGCTGGAGGAGGGCAATAGCTTGCTGATGGGAAATGTTCTGATCCAATGGGGTGCAATTAATGGCCAGTATGTGGTCGTTTTCCTTTAGTCTTTGATCCCTGAACAAAACATTGAAAGAAAATGTAAAATGCAGCATAGTGACTTCACAAGAGGCTTGTGCAATTTAAATAAGAATATGCAAAATACACAGTTATGCAAGGTTAAATATTCATATAATTTTTAAAATCTGGTTATTAGACTGTCTTCACCAACACCCAAACTACATGCAATGTATTGTGTTCCAACCTTAACACAGTACAAGTGCTCAATTTTTTCCTTTGCTTCTATTCAAAATGCCATGAAATTCCCTCATCTTTTCTTGATAATACTGAATTACAGTGCATGAAAAAAAATATTTTTGTAGTTACATAATGAACTAGGAATTATTCTTCATTATGTTAAGCACTACACGATACTATCTCCAAGTATGCACAACTCAGGCTACGATATTGGTTTATATCATTATTTAAAGATCATTGAGCTGCATATTTTTATTTTACTCAGAATTTACAGTATCAAACTTCAGGCATGAAACTTCCTTTGAGCAATACACAGTTCAAGTTATACCTTGAGATAATACACAATGTCACAGTTAATTCGCCCTAGTGATGAATTTAGATTTGTGACAAGAGAGAAACCATCACTCATCTCCTTTGTTAAATATTCATTCTGAGCACGAGACCAAACTGTTACTTAGACAGACACTGCCTTCAAAGCTCTGTAGGAATCCAAAAAAAAGTCTCCAGGACATCTTGTCTCAGAAGCAAAATAGGAAGCCTGCTGGGGAAATTTATAAACTCCGAAACAATATAACTGCACATCTTAACTAACGCATTTTAAACCTCCTTTTTATCATGCGACGTTGAAGATGTTTCCCAGAAATCACTTTCTTCAAGCACGAGCCATATTTTAGATCCTCTCATCAAAGAAAGTGAGCAGCAGGTCATCAAATCCTAAAGTGAGATATTCACCCTCCTTTGACATCCGGATCAGTCCATCTGTCTCCACTTTGAAAGAGCCTAATATGCTTTTCTTTAAGAGTTCTCTGGTGTGTTCTCTGTGGGCCCATAGCCATTATCATTCCAACCTCTCCCCACTCTTTTTGTCATTCTGTGTTGGCACTTCCTGACATGTGTTATTTAAAAAGTGACACCAATGACTTGAAATCTAGACACATTTTCTTGAAACATAATTCCAAGCACTGCGTTTGTCTCATGCCAACTCTTGTGGTTTTACAATCACATTTTATTTTTAAAGGATTGCTCTGTCTTTTGTTGTTGGGTGAAAACCCACAGACAATACAGGAAGAAACTGCCTGAAGCCTTGATTCTATGATGACATCTGTGCAGGGATCTGTCGGGAGGACTGGATCTAAATTTACACAGGAAACAAACAGTAAACCCAACTATAAATAGGGCATTGTCATAGGCACATAAATAAAGAAACAAGGAGGGGGAAAATATTTCAGGGACACAATGCATAAAAAAATCAAATGAAGGCTAATTTTTATTTTCCTTGTATTCTTTTCTGAGTTTTCTTTTGTTTTTTTTTAATCAGTTCTCAAGATTCTCTCAAGTGAGTCATGATTTCTGGAAATTCCATTTATGAATGGCTCAGATATTTAAAACTCATCAGAAAATCTGATCCTCAAAACACAAGGCCATTTAGTTGAAAAGACAGAATTCAAGACACCACCATCAAAACATCCCGCCAGATAACCCTGAGAAAACATGTGAGTCTGATAGAGTTTTCACCGTGAAAGTCATGACTTTTCCTTTCATGGAAACACTGCAATTTTCCAATACAATTATAAAGATCTCACCTGTCAGCTATGCTTCCTGGCTGGACTTCCTTGACAAAGATACCAACTTCTCCCAAGCTGTGATTTTTAAGGGCAACCACACTAAATCCAAGACCTCCAACAAAAGGCTTTTCAATCTTTATTGATTCTATTTGTCTCCCCTAATAAAAGAGAAAAATATATACTAATTTTTAATGCAATACAATGAGCTAGTTTAAGATTTATGAACACCCGGAGAATTATTTGCCTCTTAAGACTAAACAAAGGCAAAATAATGAATATGTTATTTCTATAAAAGCTCCTCCATTTATTATTTTTAATATAGCAAAGTATTGGATATGTGAGTACTCTGAGGTTCTGAAACCTCAGGGAATTTAAGAGCTGCTTTCACACTTCATTCACATTATGAGATGAATTCCAAACTGGATGAAAACTATGAACGAAGTGCTGTCTAGAGCAATATATTTGGGATTTCTGGAAACGCTGCATAGCTAAACCAAATGACTTGTCTTTTGGCTCCCCTCGTGTTTAATGCTGATATTTTAGGTGTGTGTGTTCAAAAGATTGCAGCTTTTAAATAAAGAACTTAATTTCCTTCCCCTCCCTGCAACTTCACACTAAATGCTACAAAGAGCTGGCTTTTGTGAGAAGCTGCTTGCTTTTCAGTTCTAATACAAGATTTCTGGGGGCGTTTACTGGGAAATATTACTTAGATAATGCACTGCCATCACAGCTGGTTTATCTAAAATAATGGGCAGTCCTCACTGCTAAATCTTTTAGCTGATGAGTTAATGACACAGTAATGAGAAGAGTTATGCTCAAAATATTACAGCTACATTAAGGTAGGCAATCAGCAACAGTTACTTACAATAGCAAGGCCTGAGTAACCAATTACATTAATGGTTCAAAGTAACACAGAACAATACATTTGTGGTATAAATGCCAATCCCACATGGGTGGTGTCTGCACCTGTACAACTTCCATAAGCACCTGGTACATGCTACATCACATGTTAATGAAATCAGCATCTGCCTGGCAAAGCTTAGACACACTAAATGAAGAGTTACATAAAATATTACATGCCAGGTCTTTTAATCATTTGCACTGTCCATATATTAACCAAGTTGGGACATTTACAATTTAAAATGTGCTTGATAAAACAAGCCTCTCCATCAAAATAAGCTTAAGCAGAAAACGTCCATTTTCAATTAAGTGTCATCAAGTACCCAAAACATTTTCTGGCTACTGGAGTTTCTTATCTACATTAGTGCCTTTGGTAGAAAGGCAAAAAAAACATGGCAAAGAAAGAAAAACAATAACAAACCCAAACACCAAACCACTGCATGATCTTTCACAGGACAAAGTTATCCCCAGCACTTCTACTCTCTGACTGCCTAGGAGGCACCACACTCCCAGATACACAGCAAAAAAGCATGTTTGAAAATGTACTACAAAAGTCTGGAAGAAAAACTTTTGACATTCAAGGAAAATAAGTTTGGTTCACTAAACCTGAAAGCCTTACCTTTGCCATCTGTTGGATGATTTGGTTAAATTCATTAACTCCCAGGTTTGGAGTGAAGGTAGACGCTTCGGGTTCAAGTGAACTGCATGGTATATACATGCTCCCAGCAGCAACTGATTTGTCAGCAAAGACTAGCAGCCCTCTCTTGGTAAAATCAAAATCTACAGAACGGTCAGGAGGCATATAATTGAGCTGTTGAAAATTAACAAAGATGTAGAAAAACTATTAAGAGATTCCTACATATATTATTTTGTGTGAAGACTGCCAAAGAAGAAAGCATACATATGCTCATAGATGCCTATTAACACAAATATACTCACCTGTATAAATAAGGCAATGTTAATATATAAGCTATAACCAAGCTACCAAGTTTAAACTGTTTTTCAGAAGGAAAGTTCCCTGAATGTTTCAACTGTGTTTCTATTCCACTCATTTTCTCTATTTCTTTCATGATGCTTCCCTGCCTGGCCCATTATTCTCTTTTCACCCTGATATTCCACAAACAGCATGTGCAAAAAGCACCAAACATTAAAGAATCACTCAAGTACTGTTGAAACTGTCAGGCAAACCTAGACAAATATGGCACAAGAATCCACTTTTTTAAGAGCCACTTAGTCACTCAGGAGCTGAAGGCCTGCTCTCTATTATCTCCTTCCCAGAGAGAGCATGGGGTACAAACTACCCACCCTTGGCCATGCTATTACTGCTAAAACTTGCAGGTCTATTTCCAGTCTGACAGATAATGAAGAAATGAAGAAATATTCCCAGTGCAACATAGTAAACTGAGAAGTTCCATTCTGAATGAAACTGCTCATGTCAGAGACAGAATCCTAGAATGGTTTGGACTAGACAAGACGTTAAAGTTCATCCAGTTCCAGCCCCCTGCCATAGGCAGAGACACCTTCCACTAGAGCAGGTTGCTCCAAGCCCCATCCCAGCTGGCCTTGAACTTGGCCTTGAAGCTTGCCAAGGATGGGACATATATGTTTAAAAACATGCTTAAAAAGAATTTCAAAAAACCTTAAATTCTCTAGATATGGTAATTCTGGACATTCTGAATATAAAATCTATTATGCCAACATTACAAAGTATGATCTTAGATAAATGATCTTAGGGGCAGTAGCAGCAGAGACAGGGATTGCTGCTGCATAGAACATGCCAAGTTAGTCCCTGTTTTTAAGTCTGCATGCCCGACTCTGATAACTGCACGGTAAGACCTGGTCATGCAGAGGTTTCACTGACGCCAATGTCCACAAAATCTAAGGGTCAGTTAGCATTATAAACCAATTCACACAAGCCCTTCCACTGATGAAGCCAAGTCATTTAAAGCTAGCTTGGGTACATCTGCATCAGAGCTTGGCAAATCTTCAGGAGTAGTTTCCTAGATGTTTCTTTTTCCCAAAGCAGGTTAACCATTCTTATACAAGTCAGCAGGAACTAAGTGATGATGTCTTTTAAGGAGAAAAGATGCCGCCAGTTAGCTGATAAACAGTATTTAACTTCTGTGAAAAACAAAGGATCCCAGTTCCAACTGTGTTCAGAACTCAAAATACTAGAGCTGATGTCTCTTGCAGATGCTTTTTTCCAGCTGATGTGGTTCTCAGTGCCTGCCTCTTCTGCATTCCTTTCAAAGCATGCTGCCCTATGACCTGTTTGTGGCAATACCACTTCTCTTTTCAGTAGTGTCTCTGTAGATACTAACTTGACCAAAACAAAAAGCCCAACATTCACTCACACCAAGTCACAGCTGATTAATGAGAGTGCCCTCATTAACACCCACCTACACACCCTGTTTTACATTCCAAGTTCACCATAGTTATCATCCCACCAACAACTCTCATTTTACACTCACCTGCTCCTTCAGCTGCTTGATGGATTGCTGGAGAGTCAGGATCTGGTTAAACAAAGGGCTCCTGAGTGTGTTACGTAGAAGAGTCAGGTTTTCAGCATGTTGGGAATCTCTCTTCTCACGCAGTTTCGCTTGCAGACGATCAAGGATCTGCAGCACCTGCTGTTTGTCTGCACCACAAAGCAATATATGTTAGGAATGAAGCTTCATTCCTCGCTGGGTAACAAGAATAATCACTTTCAGGCTACATACCTGCAGCAGGATTTTCAGGCATGGTGAAGGGTATTTTTGGAATTGCTCAGGATAACCTAGATGAGGTTTAAAAAGAAATCAAATTAATTACATACACAAGCAGAATGCTAACAGATACACAGGTAACAAATTCAGTAATGAAATACTAAGCTAACTATAACAAGTTTAATTAAAGAAAAATACTACTACTCCTGGGGTTTACAGCAAGTATTCAACAAAGCTCTCAATATAGTTCCATTGCAGCCTCAGCACATCCCAAAATCCCTCCTTGTTCTGTGTGTTTTCCTTCCTTACCCTTGGAGGAATATGAACAACTCTTTCAAATATGAGTAAAAATGCATGTTATAAAAACCTGGTTTTGGTTATAAAAATCAGGTTAGTATCCAGAAAAACTGAAACACAGCTATGTTCAGCCAAATCATTTTGAATATGGACATTAAAGTTGTGATCTTACAAATACACATACAGTTAAAATATTTCTATTTTTTAAAAGAAACTTACCACCCCATTAATTATCATAGATAGTATTCTTATGATGACAGCTAAGCCCTGCTGCATGGCAACATAGGAGAAACCTTGCATTTCCTTATAAAACAACAAAGTTCCCTCCACTCAACAAGACAACATAGTATTGAGGCCCCAGACTGGCCAAATCAATCCCTATTCCAACACATTCCTAAGGGAGTTCAGTTCTAATCACAGCCCTGGTGCTGAGCAGGTGAAAGAAGCCCATTCCCTTCTCTTACAGACGCTTGCTTTTCTCTTTCCTACGCTCATGACAAGCTTTTAAGGAACAGAATATCCTTTATCACACTCCTCCACAGTAACAAACAGAACAGGTCCCCAGCTGGGGCTGAGGCCTAGATGGCAGTATGAAAACAACAGGCTTGCAATTAGCAGTGATGATAAATTTGTACCCTTACTTGCATGTTATTACGCTGATGTGGAGCCTGTCATTCTGAAACCTATCAAGGCATTTACACCAAAACACATAAGAAACAAGATTCCTGCCCTTGGTACAAGCTCCTCTGAAAGAAGCCAGCCATTTCATAGCACAATTCATTTTAACTCTACCCAGTATATAACTTTGTCATTTTAGAATAATGTCTTTGGAATTATTTTGGAACATAAACAGCCACACACATATATATAGCTCAGTATATATATATATATATATATATATATATATATATATATCTCAGTATTTACTTTTTTAATCT
>JAVHNF010081744.1:0-16137 GCA_034783455.1 Micropsitta finschii | reverse complement strand
AACTGCAACAACACAAAAATTAATATGAAAAATTTAATTCACTTTTTCTTCTTCTGGTCGCCTCCTTCTTTCACTTTTTGCCATTGAATTGGATGTTTTCTGTACATGGGCCACGGTGGTAAGGTTAACTGCAAAATAAATGAGTTTTTGAATTTTTAGATATTTTCAATTAGACAATAAAAACCTACTGCAGGTCACCCTTATGAGTAAATTCTAAAGTATGTTTTTAAACAACTTTTTGATACAAATTTTCCATAAGACAGCTGCATTTGAAGAAGTGCATACTCCATAGTCATCTTTATGATATCATCTTTTCTTTCAGTTGTTTAAACAATTATTTTGAGATATGCCTTAAACAATAGCAGTTGATTAATTACTGATGACTGTAAACTGTAGGCAATTAACTTTCAGATAGCTACATTTGAGAGGCATGTGGCATAACAAGTTCTCCTAAGCAATGAAATAGAAGGACAGAGATACAGCATAGGTCATACATTTTAAGGCCAAATGTGGAAGTAGAAGAAACTGATTTTAGGGTACCAGGGACTAGTAAATGAGTAAAAAAGGAGACCAAATTATTGTCAGACATACATTTCCATTTGAATCAGTATCTGTTCCATATTGTCCACATTTTTGGAGGACTCATCCAGTCTAAATCTGCTGTAAGGCTAGATTAGCTTTATATCTGTCATTCCTGACAAATCTTTGCCTCACCTGTTCTTAAACATCTGCACTGAGGCAGACTCCTTAAGCTCCTTGAGCAATCTATTCCAGGCATTAATTATCCATTTTGTAAGATAGTTCTTCTTTGTGTCTAAATCTTAATTTGGTTTGCTACAGTTTAAGTACCAGCAATACTTCTTGCCTTCTCTAGTCCGGACGTAGAAAATAAATTAGTTTCAGAATTTTCCATTTGCCTATTTCAAATGCATTGTCAGAGATGGGATTCAGAACACTTCCATGTAGCCATCTACATATGGATTCATGTGATATATGTGTCAGCTCCCATTATAGTTATCTATGAAATAAAGGATGATACCCTAGAGAATATAGAATGATCATGTGGCATCACCAGATGTGACAGGTGATAGCGTTCTCTTCTGGAAGAGCAGCTGGAGGCCAGGCAGGGCATGTGGAAGCTTCTAAAACAGTCCTGCGTTCCTAGGTTTGGGTGACTAGTTTATGCCCTTAACCAGTACAGTCAACATTACAGTAAAAACAAAGCTGCCTTTGTATAGAGTAATAAAACCTCTAAGTAAATAAGAACCTCAGCATAATGTTCTCTTAACATTTTTAAACCATCCAAACAGCCAATGTTTTTTTTTTCTGTGTATCACGGAGAATTTTAGGATAGGCAATGAAAGACAGATGATTCTCCAAGCTTAGCAAATATCTTGATAAGTTCCGATGTAATCTTCCATTCCCCTCATCTGATTCTCATTCCTCTGTCTATAAATCTGTTTTATAAATAGGTTCAGTTTATCAATTAATTTTAAGTAACTATATCATATTTTTTCTGGACAAAATAAATCTGACTTCTGGTAACATACCTAAAACCATATTTAAACAATAAAGCTAATTAGATATTTAATAGGCTAGTGTAGTTTAAGAAAATTGTTGCTTTGCGAATAATCACAGAATCACAGAATGGTTGAGGAAAGGACCTCTGGAGGTCATCTGGTCCAACCCTTTTGCTCCAGTAGGGCCAAAGTTTTAAAATTATATGGCAAATTGAACATGTTCAGACAGCTTTTGCATATACGAAATGAGAGGGGTATGTCACTATGTTGTCATTTTAAACAAAATGGTGGTATATTTTTGTTGTGTGAGGCATCTTAAAAGACAGTAATAGTTTTAAAAAAGGAAACAATGGGAAGTGCACTTTTCTATAAACCATAAAGCCCAATCAAGCGTAAAAATTGTAACTGCAGGATGTCTTCAGCACAGTTGTAATGTACATTTCTCCCTCAAAATACAACCTTCATAAATCAAAACATTTTACACAAACAGATTTCAGCTACCATTTTGTTAATGGAAAACTACATATGGGAAAACACTATATTTACCTATTTGCATTTATTTTTAATAACAACTTCATTTTTATTTGAGCATTTATTTTCTGACAATTTTCCTTTCTTCGAAGTGACTATTTTTTAGGATAAGGCTAAGAAAAAGAGAATAAATTGTTCCACTCAAAAAATATTTGTGGTAACATAACCGAGTATTTCAATCAGTGACAGACACAGGCATTATTGTAGCACCTTTACGCATTAAATAGCTATTAGACTTTATAGAGGAATAAATGGGTGACACATTCCCTGATGTGCTACAAAGGTACTCAGAAAAGTCAAATGAAATCTAGTTGACCCTTTTGACTCTAATATCCATGAATTCATCAACTTTATTTCACATTCACTTGACTCACGAGCTTCCCCTGTGTTTGTAGGAGAAGTTAGCAAACTCTATGCATCAAGGTCTTCATTGCTTCAAGGTTAGACAACTCTGAATCAATCAGCATACCTCCAACTGGCTATGGTTCAGCCAGAATAGCTGACTCTAGAGCTTGTCACGCTCAGTATTGACAACAGAAATTAAACCCTTACTCAAAACTCCCTACTTGCTTTCCTATGAACTGCGCTTAAAGCTCTACTGTGAAAGATACTTCACTGGTCCGGAAAGAAAAACTCCCAAACCCCTCTGTGTGCCAACAGGGCCAGAGCTGAATGGCCTGGATCATATACTGGGAGACATTTTTGCCCGCAGGATCCCGAACCTGTTTCAAGGGACTGGATCTACACTGAGAAGGGCTCACACGTTAACATAGTCCTAAATATTAACGATCTCGGAAACACACAGCACAAAAGCTGCACTCTGACGCTTTTCTATTCTAATTTATGCAACACATCTCAAGGTAACATGCAAGATTAGGAAATTGCTACTCGTTAGGAATCTGAAGAGAGCTCGGCAGCACCACGCAGTCATGCGTGTCCTATCCTGAACACTGCGGCATATTTTGGACTTCCGTTGTTTTCTACACTTAGCATCCAAGCTGCGCATTTCTTCCAATTGATGCACTAATAACATTATTGTTCTTTAATGGTCTTATTTTATTATATAATTATTCCAGAAGCCTCACAGACATGGAAAATATATGTACACTAGCTTTTAATTGCTTTATCATCATGACTATAATCACAAAAGAGGACCTTCCGGAACCAAGAGCCAACTGAGGCTTTTATTCATTCAGTTCTATCTGTCACCATAATAAACACTCCTTGGAAATCTCCCCCGTGCCCTGCTGTATTTTACACTACGTATCAAAGAGTCTCATTTATGTATTTGGAGCAGGTGGTTGCTTTTGTACAAAACTGCTTCAGTTTCTCAGGATGAAGCACACTGTGCAATGAGATGAACAAATGCCAGTGGAGGTATTCCCACACAACTACCTGTGGCACACGCTTCGAGGTAAGCTGGGCATGCCATGCTAAGTTAAGCATGAAAAGAGGCTGAGAAAGTTGGAGCTGGTCAGCCTGGAGAAGAGAAGCTGCATGGAGACCTCAGAGAAGCTTCCAGTATCTGAAAGGGGCTTATAAGGATGCTGGGGAGGGACTCTTCATTAGGGACTGTAGTAAGAGGACAAGGGGTAACAGGTTCAAACTTAAACAGGAAGTTTAGATTGGATATAAGGAAGAAATTCTTTACTGTTAGGGTGGTGAGGCACTGGAATGGGTTGCCCAAGGAAGCTGTGAATGCTTCATCCTTGGTGGTGTTCAAGGCCAGGTTGGATGAGGCCTTGGGTGGAACGGTTTAGTGTGAGATGTCCCTGCACATGGGAGGGGGTTGGAACTAGATAATCTTAAGGTCCTTTCCAACCCTAACTATTCTATGATTCTATCTGTCAGCTCCTTAGCACTCTTCGGTAGAACCCATCTGGCCCCGTAGACTTGTGTATGTCTAAGTGGAACAGGAGATCACTAAGTATTTCTTCCTGGATTATGGGGACTTCAATCAGCTCCTCATCTATGTCACGAAACAGTAGGATGACATGAGATGATAGCAGGCCTCTCAAATGCATATTTACTGTCATTGCAGGAAAATAGCCTAACTCATTGTACAGGCTATGTTTGCCATTTCTAGTCTACTGGAAGAAAACCTTAACCTAGAGTAATAAGTGTGATGTTAACTTAAAAATTGCTTAAAGCAGTGGTCTTTCTGCCCCAGTATTCTGCTTTGAAGAGCTTTTTCAATAGAAAAAGGGATTCTGCAAGAACCTACCATCAATCAGTGTTTCCTATTAAGTACTAGTAGGAAGTAATTTTTATGCTTTAAATCATGGAGGTATAGAGTTTATACTCCCTCTAAAATATTTCTTGTAAAGATGGATTTACTACTACACATCTGATATTGGTGTTATTCATACAACTTTCCAATACTATTTTAGCTTTGCTAAATTTATGTTTTCAGTAATATCAACTGACAACGAATTTCAGAGCATGATTGTACATTGTATGGAAAATGACTTTTGTATTGATTTTATATTTCCTAGCCACCTTTTCATTCCTATGACTAGCTGTTGTTCTTGCATTCTAAACAGGGCAAATAGAAATTTTTGATAGATCTTCTGTGTAGGAATCATAGTTTTGCAATTTTGTATTTTCTCTTGTTAGCGAAAAGAGTTAAAATCTTCATTTAAATATTCAGCCATGTACCCCTGTTAGTTTTTGCACAATATGCAAAAAACTCTGTTCTGCTCCATTAACTTTGAGACTAGGAGATAACAATACAACTGAGGGTGAGCAAAACTTTATTATTATAACAATTTTAGAATTATTTTTTATCCCATTCTTCTTTTTTGTCTGATTTCTGCTACATACTGGATGGAAATCTTAATTAACTAATGTGCAATGACTACTTTCTAACCTGCAATCATTACTTTAAAACCTGAAATGTGGTTAAAATATTTCTTTATTTCACCCCTAACATTGGAATGGACGGTCATTTATCATTAGGATACACTTCACCTGTTCAGGTCTTTTAAAGTCTTTCCACTTTGCTTCTTGATTCAAACTGAACTATTTTATCTCATCACAAACTCATCTGCCTTGATATTCCCCCTTGTCACATTTGAAATCACTTAACTCGTATATTAAAAAACACTAAAACTGGAACAGAAGGTAAAGACACATAAAGTTTAAATGATGGAATGAATATAATGTTGTCAAATCCTCTGATTTCATTAGCAATTCCCACCAAGTCACTGACTGATGATTTTTTTGTCTTTTACCTCAAGACTACTTAGCCTTTCTAGTCCACTTCTGTAGATCAGCTGTCAAGGTCTTCCAGAACAGAAAATGCTTTCAAGAATTTAGTGATGCTAAGAAGCTGGCAACACATTGGTGATTGTTTTGGGTCTCCCTCTCCATTTTAACTACAGAGTCCAGAGCTATTAGGCAGTACCATTAATATGTCAGGAAAGGAAAAATACTATCTGATGAAGATTTTTATATACTGGTAAAAGATAATGTAGGTACTATAACAAATGAGTTGTTTTGATTGGTTTACAAATGCATATTTAAAAAACAAATTTGTTTATAGACCATGTATATCAGTGCATATCTAAATCTTCTTACAAGTACAATTTTGGATCCGATAAAATATCTATGTTAGAAGTATATTCATCAAAAACATGGATAAGAATTGCAGCTGCATTTATGCTATATGAGAATAGAAACTCCAAGTTAGTCAAATTGGTTTTGTCTGATTTCAAATATTTCTGGCACTGTCCTAAGTATGTGATAGCTAACTTCTCATGCTCCTGGTACTAGTTAAGCCAGCAAGAGCCAAGTTCAGTTGATTTCATTTGGGCCAGTGTTTTACTCTTTAAGCTTAAAAATATAGGATTTTTATATTCTCAGTAAATTCACCTTTTGTTTTGAAGAACATCAGTAGAAAAGACATAGGGAACATTACTCAACCCTGAAGAAGAGGGCAATATTAATAAAAAAGTAAGTTCAGAAGATACTCAGCAGAAAAAGAAAATGATTGAATTACTAAATACATTCTTGTGTATGCATACTTATTTAGAAATGTTATCTGTATCTGAAACATAACAGTACAGAGAAAGCTGAGAAAACACAAACAAAGAGATTCAAGATAAAAACACTTCCAAAATGTTTATTTTGGAGAAGCCTTTGCGTAATAAAGGCATAAAAAGATAAGCCTTGTGCTTTTCCTCATTGGGAACTGCATACTAAGACTGCCAGTACAGGAAAAGAGAGAACTTGCAGTCCTTTGCAGCACTGCTTTTTTCCTCAATATGGGGAATATTGTTACATGACATGCATGTTATCTTCTGCCTCTCTCATGTCTGAAAGAAATGTATTGCTATGATCTAAATCTTATATAAATCCCTAACAAATAATTTCTATGGCCCATAAACCTGAGAAGTTCATAAGTAAAATTGCTGCTTTTCTTCGGGGGGCGTGTGTGATTGCAATTTCTGTTAATCCTGCCTTTATATTCTTTTCTGTACTGAATGATGTAAAAATTATTGAAGGCAATTGGAGTAAGTTCATAATCTCTCATATGCTGGCATGAGTATGAACAGACTAACACAAATAATAAATATTTTTTTTTATTTTTTACAAAAATTTTAAAATTCAAAATAGATCTGATTAAAGAAAGAATGGAGAAAATGAGGAAAAAATATAGAAATGGTAGAAGAGTAACGCTGCAAACTAAAATAGACATGTATGATGAATACACCTTGACACTGAGCAACTTAAATATTCTCTACAATGGTAAATATGATTTTTCTATAGCATGATCTCAGCCTCTGTTTCCTTGTAAAAGTATCTAGGTGAATTGACTGAAACATTGCATTATCACTTTCTTTTGTATCTTCACAAGATCCCTTTTATGAGCATTATGGGGATTTGATTTTTCTTCTTTACTGCTGCTCATTTTGATTGAATTCACTTAGAAGTGAGTATGTTTTTTGCTTTTCTGGCTCTTTTATGAATGCAGTTCCAGTCATCATCCCTAGCCTATATGTATGTTTCCTATAACATGTTTTATAAGAACTTTCTGATTAGTTCTCATAACTTTTTTAAATGAGACTAATTGACCTTGACAGCATATTCGCTTCTGGAGTGCAACTGGGAAATGATTCAGCGAAGCTTAGTGAAAGCTTTTAGATTTATTTTTTTTTTTTTAATATAGCACTCTGTTATGTTGCAGGTTTGATAATAATGGAATGCCAAATAAAACTGCTAAGCATTTTCCTGGCCCTGAGGCTTTTCTCCTGCTGCACCTCCTCCAGGTTATGTATTCTTCAAAACTAAATGGTATTTGTTGTGAATCGTTCCTATGGCTCGTAAACAGCCTGAAAATGCAGCAGCACTATCACTTGGGGCAGGAAAAAGCAGAAGAATTTATTGCATAGAATTGTACTGACCTATGCAAATAGTATTGTTACAAGAAATCCCTTTGAATTCTCTATGGAAGTACATATCCCAGAAAGGCAGGAAACCTAGTTAAGATTCAAGCAGTCCTACATATGGAAATCATACCAGATCTTCAAGTGAAGAGGGAATCCTCCTTTGTTGGTGATTGTCTCAAAAGGGAGCAGCTCTTTCTCTAGAAAAGGAGGCTACCTAAAGCAGACACTCAAGTGGACCTCCTTGCCAGGGTCTCTCAGATATTCTGAGAAAGTAGAATCATATCAGAAAGGACCTGGATCCTTTTACCAGCTGCTATAGTAAAGCTTCTCCAGCAGTGGTGCAAAGATGTTGTAGAAGTCAAATGTAAAGAATCTTACATTTACCACAAGGAAAAGCTTTGGAGTGGTCATATAAAGTACATTCTGCCATGAAGAGTACCCTTCAGCTAGTGAGAGATGGAACATAAGCTTTAGCACTTCAGCAGCATGGCAGCAGAATGATGAAAAGGCAGTCCTTTTCATATTTCCACCCCACCAGAGAGCTGCCAGAATTTCCTCTGTTAAACAGTAGTGGGAGAAGTCATCAGGTAAGGATGGTGAACCAGGGGAAAACCACCAACAAATCTTAAAGTAAAATACATTTTTTGACCTCATCTGATGATGCTAGCTCTGGAATGAAGAGCAATCTAGGATGTAGGAACCCTTTAAAGTCAAAACTGGGTTATTTCTAGTTTAATGTTGCTGAAAGCAGAGTGCAGTTCACCAAGGAAAGAGGACCAACAGAAGCTAAGAGAAGTTTTCACCGTTTGAAAGATTTTAAGGACAAAGCTGATATGGCCCATAGAGAAAAATACTATAAAAAGTGATTTGAAACATAAAGCATGCTTGACTTCCATGCTTGACTTCCTCCCTAGCAGCAGAAACTGTGTTAGAAGGTAGGCGAAAACCTAGATTACATTTATTCCCTTTGCTATTTCTTTTCTATTCCTGCCTCACTTACATCTTTAAAAGGCTCATATCTTGCAGTTTATAAACTCCAGATGGTTGTCTAATAAATGTACAGCCAAAGATGACACCATTTTATTAAGTGTTGAGCAGTTGTTTCTTGGGGGTGGTGAGGACTTCTGATTGTATCCTGGTGGACCGTCATTTGATGTATGGCAACAAAGGCAGAAAAAGGTTACCTTTACTTCATATGAAAGAGAGGTGGGTGACGACTGGATTTAAGCAAGTAATTAGCAGGGTAGTAAGGTGACTTATCAACATCCCTTCAATGACACCAGTTTTTCTCACATTCTCTTAAACCTGTTCTATATTTCACTAGTCAAACAGTTTCATTTTCTGACTAAAAATGAGGGGACTAGGCTAAGTGTTGGAACAATGACAAAGAAGTGATGACAATCTGCACTAAGTGGAAACTAACTGCCATGTTGTTAGTGCTGTGAGTGTCAATTTCTAGCCATGTTTATGTGGTATTGCTTGTCTGATGTCCAGACAGATTTTCCTAACTATGTAATATGTTGTGCCAGCATGAGCTGAAATCACTTCAGGTTGTTATTTTTGCCCTTTTCTTACTACTGTGAAGAAGCTCAGTGCTGCTACTAATGAAGTTTGATATTTCTAAAGTTTTCTAAAAGAAAGACACAACCTGAGCACAATTAAGTAGACTGCTGATGCATCCTGGAGTGAAACCTGCTCAGTTTATAGTTTTGATGAGCTACCCACTTTGCTCACATCCACCTGCTACCTCTTTTCTTTCCTTTAGCAAGCTCTGCTGAGTCATATAAAGGATCTAGGCTAAAACCATATTAAGACACATAGTTCAGCCATCATTTCATGACTCTTTTACACAGATTTATGCCAATTTTGATTTATATTCAAAGTTCTAAGTAATTACACATATTACAATTGCTCAGCATGACACAAATTGATGCTGATAAGGACTGTGGGTGTGCTGCAGTTCTGTGTGAGGCTTTCTAATATCTGAGCTTTTACAGTTGCTTCCCATAGAAGTTACATTCCTTTTTGAAATAAAATTAAACTGAATTGAATTTTTAAAATTAAAAAACCCAAACAACAACAAAACAAGCAACAGTTTAAAGACAAGTGACAAACTTCTGACCTTTCTGCAGTTAAGACTTTTTAAATGAAAGATTTGCTGCTTCATTTGGGAAACTACTGGTGCATAAAGCTGACACTCTAGACAGTAAATGCTGTATTAAGTAAAGAAACATAGTTTTCTTCACAAGAAAGGATCTGACAGCACTCTGGTCAGCTTAGGAAAAGAATAGACTAATAAATTGGAAGTGTTACTCATCTGAATAGTGTTTCCGTGCTTGCATATGGCCTTTCTTACCAGGCACCAAATTAATATTTTTGAAATATGTTTCAATTAATTTTGTAATAATTTAATTATTTAAAATTAATTTAGATTTAAATTAATTTAAATGAATTTAAAATAATTAAAAATTATTACATAAACTTTTAAAAATAGTAAAAAATATTTTAAAAAACCTGTTCTTTCTTCCACTTATCTTATCCAAAGGTCTCATCTGATGGTCAGGCTTAGGAAACAGCTGTCATATGTAGCTGGCCTGTATGAACACCATGCCAGGAGTTCAGACATCAGTAGGAAGACAGGGAATATAGGAGTGGGGCTAACAGCTACAGAAGTGAACAACAGCTGACACGCAGAAAGAAACAACAGGAAGATTACTAGAAATTCTGCCTCTGTTGCTTCCCTTCATGGCTGAAGCATTGCCTGGTTGGGTGAACATAAAGCAATTGTATTCTATAACTGACTTTAAGTCCCAGATCCAGAGGACAGAGGCTATCATGGCACACTGCAAATTCCTTTTGTGGTCTGGACCAGGCAGGTTTTCATCTCCTGTCTACTGGAGCTGGCTTCCTGATCTGCCCAATGGACATTATAGGACCACTTCCAACAGGCTTACCATACACCTTCTCATAGGATCACATGAATCACAAGTTATGTGAGCATTTCAGTACATAAACTTATTCATGGATCTAGAGATCTGGCATACAAGAAGTACTGAAGTGCCACTACATCCAAGGAAAACCAAGGAAGTGGTGTACCTAAGTAAACATATTGAGTAAAAGATGTCTAGTTTTATATTTGTGGGAGAGAAATGCAACTCAATTCAATCAAAAACATAGCTGAAGCAAACTAAAATTAAATAAATTTGGAAGTGTGCAAAACGCCCTGTCTTTAGCTCGGGTGCAGTGACATCAAGTCAGTTTCAGTACTATTTTTTGTGAGAAGATGGCTTCTCTTGTACCTCTTGAAACATGCACTAGCATTATTCAGTATCTTTGAAATAAAAGGCAGATGATACACTGCTGATTTTCAAAAATCTTTTCATCAGATCTCAGTGTTTTCCTGCTGTTTGCCAGTGACCATTTTCCCCAACAGAGCTAATACTTGCAGTGTTGAACCATCACATCCAAAAGCAGTCTATTGCAATGATGATTCTTGTGGACATAATTTGCTATGAATGTTCCCTTCAGTCCAGTCTAGGACAGAGGACCAACTCTTCACTTTTTGATTTAAATGTGAACAACCCAGGTAGTCTGTTTTTTCCAACTGACAAGTGGAGCCATCTAGTGAGACGTTATCTGAATGACCATATCTGACTTGGAGAGTGTTACCTTGTTATTTGAAAACAACACTATAAATAAACATCAGAAAGACTTTGAGCACAGAAAGTACTGCTGAATCCTATGACCACTGCAGTCTTGAACCCTATGATTCAGCTTATCAATGCAGTCAGATAAAAAATCTGGCACTGTAACTGTCTGCATATTGGGAAATGGTTGTGCAGACATGCTTGTATGTTAATATTTGCACTTGTTATTGCTTCAGCCTTTGTTGGAGAATGATGTTGTAGGTCGATTCTACTGAATTTGTGTACTCTTTGTTATCCTTTCAAAACCCATCAATCAAAGTTCCTCAAGTCTACTGAATCATTCTTATCCCAACCACTTGTCTTGCATCTAACAGACAGTAACTGAGGTAGACATTTGTCACTTGGTCATTTTGATTTCATCTGATGTTTAAAGAGTTGCCATAAATAATAATATGAATTCTAGTCTGATTAAAATGAGTACTGGTCAAGTCTGAAGTTTTTTACAGTCTATTCAGTATGTCATTCTTCTGCTTATTTCCATTGATGCATTTAGCATACAATCAAAGTATTGCCATGCATCAATATAAAAAAGATCATATCAGAGGATGAAATGCAAGAAGAGGACATAAAAAGTTGAAATAAGAATAGACAACAAAAGAAGTGTCTAAAAGCATTTTTCAAACATTATGGGACAAAGGAGAAAGACCAAAGCCCACCTGGAGGCAAAGCTACCTAGGCATAACGGGTAAAAAGAAGGGATTTTACAAGTTTCCTAATGCAAAAGGAGTTTTAGAGAAAACATTAGCCTTTTGAAAGGAGAGACAACATAATGATGTATGGTATGAGAAAGGTCAAAGTATTCAAAGCTTCTTCTGCCTTGGTCTTCACAGTCACAGTCCTGGCTTCTGTGCCTATGGTTTGGGAAACTGAAGAGCAGTCAAACATGGAAGGAGCCAACCTACATCTACCTCAGCGAATTTGATTGTGCCAGGGATCATTATGTGTCACTTTATAAGTAAGGTCAGTGCAAGGGATTGCTCTTGGCACATAGCCTTAATGTAAACCTCTGAACTCAAAACCACTGAAGCCACCATACTGAGTTGGTACTTACTTGTCTCCAAATTCAACTTTGTGGTGACGCAATTCAGCCATGAGTTATTTAGCATATCCAAGAAAATTCAGTTCCTGAACTCCTTACTGAGACCTGCAACAGCTGAGGTGATAATTGTAAGGAAAATTAATTGCTGAAACCCAGAAATGTGTTTGAGTTTCAGTTCTAGAAACTGTCCATTTTAATAGTTTCTATTATTAAAGGGGGAAGAGCCTGTTACTCTATTTCTGAGAGTTTTTACATACAGACTATATGTATCTTTCGGTTGAAAATGTGCTTCTCATTTCTAGTGAATTACATGATTCAGGTTAATAGGCTTATGAATACAGCAGATGAATGCCTACAGTGGTTAACTGAAGAACAGTGGATGAAGGAAAGACTTGCAGCCTTGTCTTTCAGTCTGTACTCTATAATTGTGACTGCCACAGACATCTGCTTAGTCACTTCCACTCCCTATTCACATTTCCTGAACAATATAAAGGCAATGAGCTCATGATCTGCTTTGCAAAGTACTTTGAGTACTGTGATGAAAAGTGTTAGCATGCAATATCTTATTATCTTTCTTGATGACCAGAAAAGCTTTTGAGATCAACCTGGACAGTTTTCAAACAAGTCTTTTTATGATTTAACATGATTGTAATGAAGCTGACAATGATTGTAATGAAGATTTCTCAAGCCCAAATCACCATGAAGTATTATTACAATTTGCACAGAAACCGAAAGGATCCTTTAGAATAAAAGACTGGCTTGCTTAGGTGTGCATTTTGTCCCTTCCTTTCTTCCTTCCTCTCTTTTTATTTAAAATTATTTCATTCAAAAGAGAAATTCTTTTTTTTGTGTGGTATAATTGTGCTGTTAGCAAAGAGTGTTCTTCTTTCCAGCTTAATACTACTAAATCTAGGGCAGTAAGGCATCATGTATCTTCATGTTAAATAGAGCTCATTTTACGTGCTGCAGGGCCATATGAAACCATACTAGCCTCTATGTCCCAAAGGCGCTATTGTTGCAGTTAGAATTAGTTGCTATAGAAATTTTGTGTAGAAGTTGTTTCTCAAGTTTTCTGGCCTATTTACCTGTCAATAATATTTTGTCCTTGCTATGCAGTTTTTAAAATTTCCTAGAAAGCTGATTGCTAGGCAAAGAACATTCAATAGATGTAATTTCTTGGTATTTCAGTGGCAAATTTTATACAGTCCTATACATATTTTCTTTTATCCCAACTTGGGAAAAAATTTTAAGACATTGAAGAATTTTTCTACATGGGAAATGGCAACCGCAAGTATAGTCCTTATTGAATAAACAGATTACTGACTAGGGCTTGGCATTTTTCAAGGACTCAACTTTCTACACATCTTATCAAAAGTTTTTCTTAACATCCCAGTGCAAAAAATAACAATATGCTGATGATTACTGTTTTTACAGTAGGGAACTCAATCTTCATAGGCATAATAGTTGTAGGAATGTAAGGGAAAAAAAGTTGCATGGTGATCATGACAGGGCTTAATAAGAATTTGTGTTAAAATTAAGGAACTCATCAGTTTGAACTAATGAAAAGTCCAATAATGTTATTGGATATCTATGGCTGGTTAAGATACAAGAAAAAACTATAGAAAAGCCAAAGCGATTATAAGACAGAAAATTTCTGTACAATAATAGTATCAATCACTTCACTCAGCTTTGTAAGATCTCATGTTTAATGCTATAAACAAGGGAAAGTCTGAATAAAGAAAATGGCTACTAAGAGAGCAAGGAACAAAGATCCTATCTAGCACGAGGAGACTAAAACAGTTTCTCTTGTTTCACTTTGCAAAAAGCTGTCCAAAAGTGGGTATCATTGTTCTTTGTGAATACAGCAGCATCATACTACTCTTTGTGAAACCAGTGCAACATAAACACACACATAGAAAGAAAATTATTTAACCTGATAGCATTGTTACCAGCAAAACACCTGATATAAACTATACATAATTTTAGACCAAAGTTTATACCAATATTTCAAATTATGTGAACAAGGTGGCTTGAGAACTTTTTTTCCAAAATTTAAAAAGGTAGAAGCAAAATAACCAACAATAGTGCTGGATAAGATTCTGGAAATTATTATAGTATGCTATAATAGGGGATGAGACTTAAAGCGCTGACCATATATAAACTCCTAACCTTTAATATTCTAGTTAGTATAATTTAAGCACACAGTAAAATCTTATTGTGTCTTTAATAGATGAACACCAATTTAATGGTGTTGCAGTAAGCAAATGTTAGAAACTGGTGTAATATTTTATTTGCATACTTGATGTGCTCATTTTGAATGTAAGTTTTGATTGCTCTCTTACATGAGTGAAAGAAAAATAAAGCCACAGTGTATTAAAAAAAAAAAATCAGCACATTATTTTTGACTGTGGAACTGAATTGGAAAATTGATTATTCTTTAAATGTTATGGTTTCTCTCTGTTGAAATTCTTTTTTCTCTGTCCTCACTGTAGGTACTAGGACGTATTAAAAAATCTTCTGCAAGACCATTGATAGAGCAAATCCTAAGGCACTCTGTATGACCTGTTAGTTTTTCAGGAATTAATATTTTATCTGAGGAAGTTTCTGTTTGCTTGCTTTTAATCCTTCTAGTTGGTAAACTATGCAGCTTATAAAACTGACTTAAAGACTGATGAACCAGTGAGTCATCAAGACTGTTTTCATGTGAGGCACTAAAATATGTGATTGTCACTGCATAAAGCTGCATCTGTATTCACACGGCACTGTGGCAAGACCTGTCCTACAGCACTGAGTCCAGCTGGAACAGAATAGCTGGTGTCTAAGTCAGCAACCATTAGAAACCTCTCAGAAAAGACAGACATGTTTTGAGTGGTCCCCAGCCTGTGTTAACCTTTCAACTAAGCATAGGGATTGTTTGCAATAGAAAATAATTTGGTTTGGCCCCAAAACAACCAGAGACCATTCTATTAATTTGAATAGCAGAAGGGATCACATTGCAGGGTCCAGGACTCAGTCTCAGCTGTGACTGTAATATTGGTACAGCCAGAGCCTCGTAGTCCTGTTTGAATCAGGCTTTTCATGTCCTGTATAAGTTATGAAGTGGTGGTTTATTTAAGTGATTTTTACATTCCTGATTGCAATACAGCTAAATTTAAAATATCTCCTTAAGACTTTAAGAACTGTTTATCTTAGCCTTAATGCCGACTGAAGGCTTATTCCCAGCTAAGACCATTCTACTTCATTTTAATAACTTTAATTTTTTTATAGAAACTGGTTCACTGAAGCCTTACGTCTTCAGTCACTAATTGTTACACCATGTTTACTGAAGTAATTGATTGGAAAATATAACTTGATTGCTGCTGCTGACTTACTGTGTTCTTCAATGCTTCAGTGCTTGAAATGTAGCCATTGACTTTGTCTTCTGATTTGAATAATGGTATGTTTTTCTTAGGCTGAATTTAACTCTCATGTATACCAGTATAAATAAGAAGTTACACTTACTTAACTTGGTATTTTCTACACCTGTAACACTGAAAAAAAAGAATGCTTACAACAAATGTACTGCACTACTAACAGAGCATAGCATGCAGTTACAGAAATTAACCGAGTGATAAATACTGTAAAAGTGACACCATCAGTGCAATTCCTCTCTCGGTTTGTGTCAGAAATCCCCTACAGGGATGAGCTTGAGTTACACACTTGTCACTGAATTCTTTGTGCATACAACTAAATCTTTTCCTTTCGCTATCTATCCTTCACTTAACCTACAAATGGATTGCTTCCCCTTCTTTCCCACAGGTTTGTAATCCTGACCATCGGCTTCCATTCATTATGACTGTGATCTCTGACAGAATAAGTTCTAGCAAGGGACTGTTAATAGCCTTATTTTCCGAGCAACTAACTAACTAACTAACTAACTAACTAACTAACTAACATTTTTTACTGTCAGC
>JAVHNF010081742.1:41644-52386 GCA_034783455.1 Micropsitta finschii | reverse complement strand
ACTTTCATGTCACTATTTGCTTTCTCACCTAAAACACCATAGTCTATTAGGTGTACAGCAGCACAGTGAGCAGAACACACATGTTCTGCTCACTGTGCTGCTGATGAGAAGGCAGCAGCAAGCTGAGGGGCTGGCCCTACATGCGCTGGAGGGATGCAGCACGAAGCACAAAGGCTTTCCCGTCCTGGCTGCTCTGCCCTGGAATGCAACATGGGAACCATTGCCCAACACAAATCTGTTCCTCATTATCCGCCTCCACTGCCTACTCATCCCAGCTCCATCACCAGCCACTAGCTGTACAGTCCCAGACAGCTTATATCCCATCAGCAAAGCAACTTCTGCGCTGCTTCACCAGGCAGTGCAGCAGGGCAGGCCAGGGCCAGGCTGGCTCTCACTACTCCAGAGGTAATGCTGGAGTCAAAATTATAGACTCATAGAACCACAGCCTGGTTTGGGTTAGGAGATTCCTTAAAACTCATCCAGTTCCATCCCCTGACATGGGCAGGGACACCTTCCCCTATGCCATGTTGCTCCAAGCCCCATCCAACCTGGCCTTAAACACTGTCAGGGATAGGGCAGCCACAGCTTCTCTGGGCAACCTGTGCCAGGGCCTTGGCACCCTCACAGTGAAGAATTTCTTCCTTATATCTCACCTAAATCTCCCATGCTTGAACCCATTCCCCCTTGTCCTGTCACTACAGTCCCTGATGAGGAGTCCCTCTCCAGGATCCTTGCAGGCCCCCTTCAGATACCGAAAGGCTGCTATGAGGTCTCCATGCAGCCTTCTCTTCTCCAGGCTGAACAAGCCCGAGCTGTCTCAGCCTGTCTACCTAGAGGAAGTGCACAAATCTCCCATAGAAATCTCCCAATTGCGTGTTACTGTCAATACAGCTGTCTTGTTTGGCTGACATAGGTGTACTGACGATAACAAATCTGCAGTTACTTTATGCACCACCTAACTTTGCTTTTCTTTCTGTGACTCAAAAGCCAGTTTTGTAGAGAATGGTATAGCACGCTAAGACCCCAAATGCATGCTAAAACCCCAAATGCTTGCTAAACCCCCAAATGTTGCATTCAGCCGAAGTCCCCTATAAAATAAACTCATGGAGAAGCCAGGAAAGTTTATGAAAGCTTCCTGCTGTCGTCAGTATTTCTTCCTCCCATTGCCTTTAACTCATCAGACATCACAAGAAGCATTCCTGCTCATTAGCTCCAACCTCCATACAGTGCCTGGCCATGCTCCCACCTTGGAGTCCCCTTCTCTAATTTGCTACCACTTGGCTCCTGGGTGCCCAGGGGTTTATGGCAAGGCAGCAGGGTGTCTTCATCCGTGGAGGGTTGTGGCTTCCCTGGCAAACCCTGGGGAGCCTCTGATTTTCAGGGAGACTTCAGCCATTGCCTCTGGGAAGGAAGACGTCCACTTTTTGCTGCAAAAATGCCAAGTATGCATTTTGGTTTACCCTTTTCTACTACAAAACACTTACTACCCCTCCCCCCCATCCCAGAGATGTCTCGTGCTTTCTTTTTCCTTTCTTTTTTTTTTTTTTCTGGCAACCATTTAAAAACAAACAGAAGATGAGTGAACAGACATGAAAGGGGTTATTGGTTCACCAGGTCTCTTCCTTGCAGAGGGAGACAACTCCTCCTGTTCCCACAGTGCCAGGCTGGGAAGTGGGCAGGCACTGGGCTGCGGATGGGGCCCTCATGCTGCCACCCGCTTGGCCAGGGGAGCAAGAAAGCAAGCATAAGAAAGCAAGCTGAGCTTTCACCCTCTTCCTTCTGTGGGTTTTTGTTGGTTTGTATTTTTTTTCTTCTTTTTGCATCTTTATGAGGTGAAGGAGGCCTGATTTTTTTTTTTTTCCCACATAGCTTCCCTTATTTTTATTTTCCACCAGAAATCCAGGTTTTTTCCAACCCTTTTTTGTAGAAGTGTCATATTCTCCAACTGCCCCATTGTAAGAGGACTTACAGATATTAGGCAAAAACTGCATAACGGAATAAGGCGTTTCATTCTGTCCAGACTGTTTGCAAGTCTTCTTTTTTCCTTAATTCAGCTGCTGCTAAGCACTAGGAACAAATAGTTTTCACTTTTAAGATTCATCACCCCTCAGCTGATAGAAAGCTCAAAAAATTAGGGTATGCTGCACATCACCTTTCTTTCACTTCACGAAAATAAGGAAACAAATCAGCTCTGGCACACTGACTCATGCCTTTGTAGATCCTACTTAACGCATTGCAATGAAGCCAAACCAGAATAAGCACCACTTTTTTCCATCACACTTTCAGACCTATTCGTATTGTAATAACTAAAAAAACCCTCCAACCCTAAGTTCCTTAGGATTTGGTGGTGGTGATTGAAGAGGGTTCAACCCATTTTCCCTATGAGAATACAGTTAGGGCAATGTCCCCTTCAGAAGTTACAGAAGGAAGATGTTTTGTTTCTTGTAGAAAGTACTATGCTATCTTTATTAACTCTAGGCAACAATACACTTTGTGCAGTAGTGGTGCTGAGCATCGTTTTCCCTATACCTGGGAAGAAGGGGGCTGGATGGGCCCCACTGGGACTTCAACTTGTCATTCCAGGGATTCTAATTAGTTCAAAATTCCTGCTTAGATATCTTACCTGTGCCTTCTGGCATTCCCGGAGGAAACAAACGATGACAAACAGCAGGAAGCAAAGATTTTAGCTATGCTTTTAAAAGGCTATTTTGATGATTACTTTCATATTGTAAGAGCCCTTCTATTTGTGTAAGCCCTCTGCTTTTCTTTGGAGAGGAAAATAGCCTGTGCCTATAACTGAACTGGGTACCTCATATCCCCTTATTAATATTCTTATAATCCAGGGGCTTATTTCACCTCACTGGTTCTTCTTCTTTGTTTTACTGTGGCTTTTTGCCTGGACCTCTTTGCCTGACCATGTTAAGATTAACTTGCAAAGGTGGAGGTCTGAGTTCTGCTCCTCTCCTCCACAATTAGGTTATTTCCTGAAATCTGCCTCTTAACAGTGAGGCTTTCCAGGTAGTGACACTTCCTGGGAATGGCAGTGTATGCTGGATAGTTAATCATTTGGCCTCCAGTCACCCCTTGGGGAGGACACCCAGCAAGGGCTCTGCAGGATTTGTGTGGTCCTGGTGCTGGTCAAAGGTGCAGACCAGGAACCTGGCCTGGTTGTCTTCTGAGCAGGAACATTCTGAACTGCAGCAGCAGCATGTGTTTCTTCATCCTGTGACACGAGAGTTTCCTGACATTTAGTGTTTTGGGGTGGATCCCTTCCTTTTCTGCAAAGAGTGCCAATTTCAGTGCTGCTTTTGATGGATAACAGTCCACAAAGCACTGGAGCGACACCAATAAATCTGGTTCGTGTAGGCAAGCTTCCGGGCTCCCTTTTTAGCTGCTCCCTGGCTGCAGAGGGAAAGGGCTACCTGCCCTGATAGCCTCTCCTCACCTCCCTGAACCACCCTTTCCTTGTGGAAGGACCTGCAGAAGTGCCTGTCTGAGAGGTTGTGTTTTGGCCATACTCACCCTTCTCACTGCATGAGACCTCAAGGTTCATTTAAGCTTTTCCTGAGCAGCTCCAAAGAGGTGTTGTGGTACTGTCTGTTTATGGGCTATGTTTGGCCTATAAAAGGCGATGCATGTGGCTAATTTTGTTGGCAGATGGCTTGCTTCTCCTTTACTGAGCCTAATTTCATTACAGGTTTTCAGGTACTGCATAAGAACTTACAAACCCCTCCAAAAGCAGTGCTTCATTTGTAGGAAAAGGTGCTAGTGTTGCTCCACCGCAGGCTTCTTTTGGCTGAGAAAAACAAAAGGCAAAAAGAGGGGTACTGGCTGCATTTGAGGTTTATTGCAGGTGGAATCAGCCTGGGACTCTGAGTGAAATGTGTGTTTTCCAGCTTGCCTTGAGTTCCTCTTCTAAGCAACCCCTGACGTAGGTCAGTGAAAGCACGATTGCAAGATCTGTTCATCTTTCACTTTGGTCCTTTCCAAGAAGGTGACAGTAATGAAGTATCCTTTCTGTTTACTGCTTACAGCCAAAACCCAGTATTGCTTCTGTGAAGCAGTTTGCACCTGACTAGAGTTGAAAACCAGCCTGATTTCAAAGCAGAGATAAAAGACTGCAGTGAGACCATCTACTTGAAAAAAAAAAAAAAAAAAAAGCTAAATTAGGTGCCATCCATCCCTGTTTCTGCCTGTTGACCGTGGGAGCTGGAAGCTACCTGGTCTCATTTCTCATCATGCCCTTGAGCTAAGGCCCCAGCTAGCACCAGGGACAGGCTGGTAACAGCAGTCTGCATTTAATCCCTCTTGCTCAGATGGTACATGGCACACTCCTTAAGGTGCCCTCCTCCCATTGCATCTCAGTAACCAAACTTTGGCTTTTATTGTGGTACCCCCAAATGTGTATCAGTTAGGGTCTGCATTGGCAGGAGCTGTTGTACAGAGTCAGCCAAGAGTGGCTTAGGCAAATGGTAAGCAATACTTGTGAAACAGAGTTAGTGCCATCTGGGTTTCATTTGCTTTTAAAATGAGGCTTAGAAAGGCAAAATAAGGTGAATTTACTCTCCAGGCAAAAAGTAAAGCTCATCTTTTAGGAACTGAATTGCTGACCCTTTGTTTTAAAAAAAACCAAGCAAACCCAAACCAGAAAAAATAACTTTTTTCTTTTGCAATATGTTCTCCTTCTAATCTTAAACTAGATCCCATCCTGCCAACAGCTCTGTCATTGACTGGCTCCACGGAGGTGTCCTGTAGGTAAAGTTAGTGGAGGAAGAATCAGACCTTAAATATAAATGATGAGTTCCAACACACAGTTTTGATCTAATTCTTTATAAGAAGTCATTTAATTATAAATAGGTTTTTCAGTTAAATGTATTGCTAGCATTGCCTTATTACATGTTCATAATTAATTAAATCACAGCAGATTTTTATGTTATTATCATTTCCATGTACTATAAATAATTCAGAAGAAATGTTGGTTCTTTCAGGGTACTTTGTATGTGCAGATAAGGCAAAGGAGCAGTCTGGGCCTGAGCAGAGTAACTTTTCCACAAGCATGTCTTTAGAAAAACTGGGAAGGAAAGGGGCAGAGGGTGGCCGATGAGTAAAATCAAATGCTGGTTCCTGTCATCAGCATTGCAGGGCTCCTGGCTCCATGCAGGGCATCTCCTGGCTGCTTTTCAGAATAAACTAGAAGGAAGTGCAAAGCTGTAGGGGTGAAGGACTTGAAGCTGTTACTCATCTATCGGTCTGCCTTTTCTCCACAATATTTGCTTCTCTTGAAGTAAAGGGAAGGGTTTATTTTTTTTGTCAGTGAAAACTTAATTGGCAAATTCACAATTTGAACTAACTTTAGTAGCATGTTTCAAGTTAATTTGCCTTGGAAATACAATCCTTATTCCAGAATAACAAGAGAAAAACATGTTTCCAAGCAGAATCTCACATATATTTCAAGACTTGCTCATTGGTACTGGCATCTCACTGGTTTATAATAAATGGGAAGGGCTGGGAGAGTTTCTTGAAGCCATTTATTACTGCTGCTATCTCTTTAGCAGTGTCCTAATGGGAAAGAGCTTCATGAGTCCTGGCATGAAAACTAATTTGGAATGGTCGTGGGGGTGGCTGGACTCTGGCAGTGGGGTGCACTCTGTAACCTCCAAGCCCACTGAGGAGCTGGCAGAGGTGGTAATTGAGGCCAGTGTAACTGGGTCAGGGACATGGAAGGTGTAATGGAATTGCTTCAAAGTTGAGGAAATCAAAACAGTAAGCCTGAGAACTAAGCTGAAGCAGTAATTCATTCAAATTACTGAATATGCTCCCTAAGTGATGTCTGTGCTGCATGTGTGTATTTGCACCTCACTCAGGAAATGTTAACATAGCATGACCGTGGGGAAATCACTTGGGAATAAGGCTGACCACCAAGACATGGCTGTCTGGAGTTTGATCTGCACAGAATGAAGGGACCTTGTGGCTGGTCTTCTTCATCTCTTTTCCTCGTGGAGAGGTGGAGAAGTGCCTAACAGCAGCACAGAGCCAAGGCAGAGTGTTTTAGCATGAACTGGGCTGGGGAGATTTGCAAGGGCATGACGCTGCTTCCATCAGGAGAGCAGTAGGAGGCATCTTGTTGTCCCTGGAAAACACCTCGTCAGAGAAAGGAGGGCTGAGAAACATCCTGCCAGCAGGGAGGTGAGTGGCAGCCCTTGAATGCACAGGCTCCTGCCTGATCTTCCTTCCTCACTCACTCAAAGTTAATAGAGGAAAAGAGGACGAAGGTGATGCCAACAGACAAAAAAGCGCATGGATTGGAGCCATCATGCAACCCATGTTGTAGGGAATGGTGATGGTGTCTCTGCATTGTTTTGGCCACAGAATATGTGCTGTTGTATGCCGTATATCTGGCATGCAGGTGTCTGACTTTCCTTTGGCTATAGTTACCTGGCAGTGGGTAGGTTTCTTACAGATACATATCTCACAGAGCTACCCTCTGTTATTGCCAATAGAGGGAGGTTTGCTGGATGTGATCCTCTGCAGAAGGCATATGCTGAAGGCAGCTCCTTTTCTGTCCCCTTCCTGATGCTTAGCCGGGGGTCTGAACTCGACCCCTGGAGCACAATTCAGCATAGCCTTCCTGTGGGACAGCTGGTCCCTTTTCAGCTACTGCGGGATGAGCAGCAGCTTGCCAGGCCCAACAGTGGCCTTTGCTCCTCCATGTAAACCCTGGCTGTGCTAGAGCCACTGTATGTTTACTGCAGCATGGGACAGATGAGGAGCTGGCCTCTGTGAGTGTGGAAGAGGTCTGCTCAATAGCTCAGGAGGAAACAGGGGCCCTCCTGATGAAAGAGCATGGTTTGGTTTCCCCGTCTGGCAGGCAGCACTGAAGCTGTGTTGTTCTTGTTCTGGAGAGTTCCCCAGCCATGCTAGAGTGGCACAGGGGAAGGAGCTGCAACATGATGCCTCTCAAATCAAGTGCAGCCAGGAGAGTAAAGGCTACAGCAGCAGCTGGGGCCATTAACTCTCTAATCTTCCGCTTTTCATTATGTTGGAGTTTCTGAGCTTTGTGTTGCACCAGTTACTCTCCTGTGGCAGTTTCCTGAAGGGATGAAACTGCTGAGATAAAAAAATTAAAAGGAAATTATGTGTGTGAAAATTAGTGGATTGGACATGCAGAATTTTGTGTGGAGGTATGTCACTGCCTGCTGCAATGTGCGTGAAGACCGGCTGTGAAACAGGGCAGGGGATTTGACCTTCTGCGATGCCCCAGCTCACAGGGCAGCTGGTGGGTAACCAGAGCTGCAGCCAGCTCTGGTCCTTCACTCCTTTTTTTTTGGTTGAAAGAAAGGATGCTCTTCATCTAGCAGGTGAGGTCCATACTGGTATGTAAGGCCCCTCTCCCACACTTCCCCTTCTCGACTCAAAAGGGTTTAGTAGATCCCTTGTAGAGTACCTGCTCTGCCAGCACCCCATGAGCCTTCCCAGGCTGACCCATTCCATCTGGCAGGGCAGAAGCAATCGTCTGGTGGAGAACTGTGTGTGTGTGTGCCTGTGTTCATGAGCAGTGGCACAAGGGAATTGTGGCAAAGTGAGCTCGAGGGAGGGAAAGACTGCTTGTCTAAGCAGTAGTGGGATGTAGGGATGGCTTCAGCTCACTGCAAACCTTCCTGTGTTTCTCCAGCTACTGTTCCATCATTCCAGATAACCATAGAATCATAGAACCATATTTTTTGGGTTAGAAAGGACCTTAAGATCATCTAGTTCCAACCCCCTGCCATGGGCAGGGTCGTCTCACCTTAGACCATGTCACCCAAGGCTCTGTCCAACCTGGTGCAGAGTTGTGGAGTCAGCATGCCCCTCATCTGCCAGAGCTCAGATGGGATCCCCAGCAGAGCCAGCTTGTTTTCGCTTCACCATCCTTCTGTGTTAACTTCCATCTCATATTTTTTTACTTTCAAAACAGATAGGAAAAACTGGGCCTAAAGGTCAATAACCCAGCTGTGTCCATACAGAGGCTGGTCAGTGAGGGGAACAGAAGTGGTCTCTCCTCTGGGCCTCAGGGAGCCCTGGCTCCCCTCAGGGCATGGCATTGCAGGCAGGAGCAAGCAAACAAGAAGAAATTGCCCTGGCTTAGCAAGAGGTCATGCAGAAATATCCATGCTGGCAGACGAGACAGTGTGCTAAAGATAACTGTTTGACGAACTATATTTACTCTCCCTTTCTGGGAGGACTTACAGGAGATTTAGAGCATTGTGCTAATATAAGCCATCCAGTGCCTGCGGTGGAGGAAGCGCCTACTCCAGGCTTCTTTGCGCTTGTGTCTTTACAAGACATGAGAGGGGACACCACTGAAAATAGCCTTGTCCCCTAATTGTATTCTTGGGAATGCTAATCAGCAGGCTTGCTCTTCCCACCAGCAGCAACCGGGCAGCAATGCTATGTGATCAAATTCAGCTGCTTCCCTCCCCACCACCACCATTTCTCTCACCAGCACCATTATTGTCCCTGTCCATGTCGCTCCCTAACCTGCAGGGAAGGTGACCCATTCTGCAGGCTCTCAGAGCCAGTGGAAAGCACATTGTCCATGTTTTCTGTGTGTTCTGGGAAACCTCTGTGCTGGAGCTGGCTTTTGGCCTCCCAGAGCTCCCCACCTAAACAAAAGCAATGGGTGGTAGCACCAGACAAAGGGGTGAAAGAGAGAATCCTCCCAAAGAGTTCTGATTTTTCAGCTGATACACAGTAAGCTTTCCACCACACAGGAAAAGAGGCACTTGAGATTTTGAGTATGCAGTAACCATGACAAATACAGAAGTACAAAAACAGCTCTAGGCAGCTAGAAAGAACAATACTGAACAAACAAATTAGCCATCTGTACCATCTCTATCTCCTAAAAGTAAACATAAACACACTGAAAAGGACTGTACTCATAATAAATCAATTAGCTCCACCAGCCCTTCGAAGCAGCAGGGGGTGAGAGGCAGGGACCAGAGGAGCAGCCTTTTCCCTGCCTCCGGTTAGGTTGTCTCTCTGGGCTCCCAAAAAGGTCTCCTGCGGGCAGGGGAGTGAGGATCAGCTCATCAGAGTGCTATCCCTGCGAGTGACAGCAGGAGTGACACCATGGAAAATCTCGACCCCGGGGGGGGATGTCCAGCATTCACATTTCAGAGACTTCCTTTCCCAAGCCCCGGCCAGTGAGGGTCTTGTGATCCTTCCTCTCTCCTCCACTTCGGGCACAGCAGGGTGTTGGGAAGGTTATAAATACAGGCAACTGTTTGCTCTAATCTGTCTCTGTCCATAGGGATCAGCAGTGCATGAGGCTCCTCTTTCCCCAGTCCCAATTTATCCCTGACTGACTTGCCCATCCCATGGCCACCATTCATAACCCCCAGCTTGCTGTGTTTCTTACTGGTGTCTCCTTATATGACAAACACCCACAGAAAGCAGCCTTAAAAAAAAACATGCTCTTGAGATAGACACTAGAGTGGTGGTGGGGGCTAGCAAGGCAGCCCTTTCAGGAGCTTCATTCCCCTCTGTTCTGCATGGTGGGAGTCTTACTCCAGATAAGAGCAATGGGGAATGGCTGGATTTGGTAATGTATTACCTCTGTGTTGCAGGAGACTGAACCTCTCCACAGAGTGTGAAGACTGAGACATTTGCCCTGTAAAAGACCTCTGCTGTGTACCTAGGGACGAGAGCCAGAGGCTAGTGCATGGTACTGTGTCCCACCAGCTGGGAAAGGGCAGCAATGGGACATATATCCACAGGCACATCTCAGGGGATAACCAGCCTCCAGTTGTGAGTCCCCTAGGCTGTCCCCAGCCTCCTGTAATGGGCACAAGGGCTGTGTATGAACTGCTCTGCTCACCTTGGGGTCACCTTTCCATGACCAGAGGCTATGCAGGGCAAGCTTGAAAAGTCATATTGCTATCTGATTGCTGTGAAGTCTGCAGGCAGGAAGGAGTTGGCTGTTACTGTAAAGATCTGCACTAGCTGTGCCTAATTGCATCCTTTTGGGGAGGACACAAGTGGATGAAACTTGAGTTGGGGTTAAAGATTAGGAGAGCAATGCAGGCTGGGGGAGAAAACAAGCACACTCATGAAAGGGTGGCATGCTAAGCCTAAAATCTGTCACTGTCAGGGAAAGAGCAACAGCAGCATCTGTCTAACAGCACATACCAATGGGGTAGGAACTCTTTACTGGTGCGTGACCTTCAAGTCATTGCCAGGGATAGATTTTGGCTCCAATTTCAACCCTAAGAAAAGCACCTTTTCCTGTCATGATTTGGAAGCTGAGGTGTTTCAGTTTCCAGAAACAAACAGAGCTTGCAGGAGGCAGTCTGATGGCCCTGGCTGGTGCAGAGCCCCACATGGCAGGGGCTCCGGAAATGGCTGGGCTCTGCGCTTTGGGAATGACACGGGGCAAAGTGACTCAATGGGCTTCATCCCCTCATTTGCCATTGTACAGTGCACTGTTTAGCCCTAGCTGATAATGCGGCTGCATCTTTCCCTGTAGCCTCTAAGAAACAATTATATTTTTTTCTGTCTGTTCAAAGGACTAAGTACTTTTAACAGTATAATTCAGTTGTTGCTCATGCTCTTGCTGCTGGTTTCCATATCAGAGCTCTACCCCTTTCCAAAGATCCTGAAGACGAACAGATGAAGAGAAGCAGGGTTTCCGAGTGGGGATGGCTGCCTCCCCTTCAAGTTAGCAGAGATGCAAGGTGGGACCCAGGGGGCAGATAGCTGTCTAT